>CAUYRH010086500.1:0-12380 GCA_963574655.1 Perodicticus potto | reverse complement strand
TTTGGGCTATAGGGTGTATATTTGCAGAACTACTAACGTCAGAACCAATATTTCACTGTCGACAAGAGGACATCAAAACTAGTAATCCTTATCACCATGACCAGCTGGACAGAATATTCAATGTAATGGGATTTCCTGCAGGTACACATTATGTTTTTGTTTTTGTTTTTAAATCACTGTTGTTTGAACTTAGATGTCTTCACTGGAAAGGTGTATGCTTTTAGTTGATAAAAGCTACTATTACTCAATTCTTTGTTTCTAGTCATAGAAATGTCAGCAAAATTCACATCTTAGTATGAAAATATTTGTGAATTTCTTGAATATGAGGACTGTATTTTTATTTCATTTTGTTTTGCTTTTTTGTTTTGTTCCTTGATGTTTGAAATGAAAAAAAAAAAGCAATATCTGTATTTGAAATGTGACCTTAGTTCTTACCAGATAAACTATAAATCAAATGCAGTAGTAGGAATTTTTTGCTGGGAGCACATATAATGCTGCCCCTATTTGGCATTTGAATACTGATTTGAAACATTATTTAGGGCACTCTACAGAATCACATTATATTGAATAATAGCATTTTGCTATGTAACCCTTGTGAATAAGAACATTCTTTTTAGTGTTCTGTTAAGAAGAGTCAAAATGTGGGTGAAAGTTACAGTACTCCAGGTGAGCTGGCCCACTGTTCTGCAACAGGGAAACAGTTTACAGGTGTCCCATTCCTGGTGTTAGTTATTTCCCGCTATGTCTCAGTCCCTTGTTACACTATAGAGTTGTAGTTCATCAGTTACAAAAACTGCCCAGAGGTCCAGGATAATAAGAGTTTGTTTAAAATACCTAAATAATTATGGTTAGTCAAGTATGAAATAGAAATTGTTTCTCATTAGGAATATTTCTCATGTCACCATAACTCAAGACAAATATAGATATAGCTGAGATTTTTAATTCTGTATTCCCTTTTAGAGGTGTTAATTATCAGCAAATGCAGAATAACTACACAAATATTGCCTTTCTAAAAAGTTGCTCAACAGTCTTGGGAGGAGCACTTTTTGTGATGGCAGTTTCATTTATTCACTAAATATTTGAGTTCCTGCCATGTGCCAGATACTATCTTAAGAAAAAAGGATTGATCATGTAATTCTTGCTGTCTTGGGGTTACATTGTACTGCTATAAGTAGAATGTTGAAAAAATAGATATGGTTTGAATAGATAGTGAAGAATGACCTTTTCTTCCTGATTTCTGAATGTGGCCATTTCTGAAGCCCACAGGGAAAGAGACATGACTTTTATGAGAGGTTGAATGTGGTGGGGACCTCTGGGAGGTGATGCTTAATGTGTGATTCAGCAGTTAGGGTAGGCTCAGTTTCCCATCCAAGCACTAACCAAGCCTGACCCTGCTTAGCTTCCAAGATCATGTGTGTTCAGGGTGGTACGGCTATAGACAAGGGTAGGCACAGTTTATAAGGAACCCTGAAAAGCAGTCAGCAGAGGTTAGGTTTGACATGCTAAAGAATAAGAAGCCACGATAAGTTCTTGAGTTGCAGAGACACGATTTATTTGCATTACGTTTTATAAAGATGAGTAAGGCAGTAGTAGGTAAAAGTCAATCTAAAAGAGATAACTGAAATCAGATAGATATGCTGCTTGCTATAGCAATAGCTATAGCTGCAGACATGAAGTATAATAAGGACAGAGAATAAAGAATAGATATTAATTTTTCATAGGAATTGTATAATTAAGGTAAGAATAAAAGATTATCTCAAGATTTCTAACTTGAAAAATTGATGAGATAGAGAAATTGGAACAAGGACATAGTTCAGAATAAACTATGAAAATTCAGAAGAAAATTTCACTTTGGAGTATCTATCTAGTTTATAATACAGGATGTCTTTGGACAATAGTTAGCAAATAATTTCACAAGAAGGTTCAAAGGAAAGCAAACCTGTAAAGGTTATTTAAAAGCTAAAGGTGCAGTTATGTTACCTGTAACAGTGCTGTGCACCTAGTAGACTCTCAGTGAAAGCCCACTGGTAGTGATGGTTATCTACCATGTATTATTTGCAACTCTAATGCCAATAAAACGTTTTGTATTTAATGTATTTAGTAAGTAGCTGGAGTCTTTTTGGGCAATGTTATTAAGATTAGTCAAGGTACCAAGTGACTTATTAATACACTAGTGATATCATATCCTGTTTTACTGCTAATAGTTACTACTGTTTACATTGATTGCTAAAATAAAGAAATATATTTAATAAGGTGAAAGGAGGGCCATAACATAAAAAAATGTGACTTAGAGTCATGGAAGGGAAAGATCTTAGATTTCTCATTGAAGAGATTGGTGTTAATTTAACCAAGAAATTTGGTGGAAAAGGGAAATAAGTGGTTTTACTACTAGAACTGTTTTTAAAAATAGAAATATTTACTACTATATTCCCTTCTAGTGATAGAAATTGAGGTAGCTTATAGGAAAGCAGATAGGAATTAAGTGGTCTAAAATGAAAAAGATAAACAGATATGTAAAGCTATATAAGAGATAAGGAATTATATTTATGACTCAAGTTGTTTACTATAGCTGAGCATTTATTTGAAGTCTGAGCTTTCATGGAAGCTTTTTAAGTAAAGGAAATATAAAAATGATGGTAACCTTTTTAAAATTTTTTGAGAACAGGAACCTAGGTAACATAAAAACTTATCAATGTGTTTCACAGATAAAGATTGGGAAGATATAAAAAAGATGCCCGAACATTCAACATTAATGAAAGATTTCAGAAGAACTACGTAAGTTGGAAAGAAAATAGACCCTTTGTTGATTTTTGCTTTCTCAGAATACTCAGTATGAGATTGAATATTCAACATAATACGATAGTCAACATAAAATTAAGATGACTCAGCGCCTGTAGTACAGTGGTTACGGCGCCAGCTGCATACACCAAGGGAACAGGTTCAGATCAGGCCCGGGCCAGCTAAACAACTACAACAAAAAAGCAACCGGGCATTGTTAGCTATAGTCCCAGCAGGTTGGGAGGCTAAGGCAAGAGTATCGCTTAAGCCCAAGAGTTGGAGTTGCTATGAGCCACAGCACACTACCGAGGGTGACATAGTGAGACTCTGTTTCAAAACAAACAAAAAAAGATTACTCTAAGAAGTAATTTTACTTATTTAAAATATTTCATGATGAGTGTCTTCATTCTAAAGATACCAAATGATATAAGAAAGGTGACTATTATTAGCAACTGATTTGGATATAAGAAAAAAATGAATTCTTTTTTCCTTATTTGCTTCTTGCTGGAAGTTAGAATTAAGTGGAAAGTATTATGGCTGAAGAAATAAGAGACTAAAATAAATAAATCTTGCTAATAGCCACTTATCCACTGAACTAGGTTATATATTAATTTTGAACAAGTTTTATGAGAGAAAAATGAATACTTCACTTCTTTACAAATGCAGGGTTAAGGATTGGGGGAGTAAAGTTTATAGACTTAGCAACAAATATATCTTAAACTTCTTCGTAAGGCTGAGTTAAACTTTTGACTGAGGTATTATTTAAAATAATTGTGAAAATGCAATTCATATGAAAAAAAGCTATTCAGAGCTCGGCACCCATAGATCAGTGAGTAGGGTGCCAGCCACATACACTGAGGCTGGCAGGTTTGAGCCCAGCCCAGATCTGCTAAACAGTGACAGCTGCAACCAAAAATAGCTGGGTGTTGTGGGGGGTGCCTGTAGTCCCAGCTACTTGGAAGGCTGAAGCAGGAGAATCGCTTAAGCCCAAGAGTTTGAGGTTGCTTTGAGCTGTGATTCCATGGCACTCTGTCTTAAAAAAAAAAAAAAAAAAAAAAAAAGCTACTCAGTGTCTGTTATTCATGAAATTATCTTACATTTAATCACCAGTACCCATTCAAAAGTGACTATTGTGGATGTTAAATTAAATATAAAATTGACGTAATACTATTCTTTTTGTGCTGATCATACTATTTTCAACATATATTTTATATCAGTTATGATCAAAATAATTCTGTTTGGAAGAACTTTAAATGATGCAACAGTAACCTCAAATCTAATATAGATATTTCATAGTATTTCTTTTTCAGGTATACCAACTGCAGCCTTATCAAGTATATGGAAAAACATAAAGTTAAACCAGATAGTAAAGCATTCCACTTGGTAAGCTTTAGGTAACACTACTAATGAAATGTATTTATTTTCTAATTTACTAACCCAATCTAAGGGTTTATGATTATTTAGCACTCATAAAAGTACTTTAATGGTAAATGCAGAGATTTTATTGGTATGTATCAGTGAAGACATCACAATACAGTAGAACCTCTGTAAATTGACTACTCAAGGGACTTGTAACCAACTGGTCAATATACAGAGGTTGTCAGCATAAGGACCTAGACCTACACTACTGCCCATGCTTCATGTCTGGTCTGTGAAAAGTAGGTCAACTTCAGATGGTCAACTATGGAGGTTCTACTGTATATGCATTTCCAGACCCATATCATAGTTCAATAGACTAATGTTTGGTCAGATTATATTTTCCAAAGATAGTGATTATAACCACTCTGTCAAAAAACTTTTTAAAATTACACTCACTATTTTTCATTGGTTATGTTAAAATTTTAGAGAAATATCAAGAAGAAAACAATCCCACCATTCAGAAATAATTTTTGTAGAGCTAATTATATTGTATTTCAACTTTTTGAGAGTTTGTTTATAACATTCCTAACTCACAAAATAACTTTTATAACCTTGAGTATTAGAAGTCTTTCAGTGAAAGTATATGTTATTTGCTTTTTCAGAGAGAGTGTGAGAGATGCCATATTTATCAGTGTGTAGTGGAAAAATGATTTGACCGAGAATTTAAATGAATCCATTTATTAGGGTAGTTTAAGATGGGATGATATTCAATTATTGTCAAATTAAATTTGTTTATAATAAAATTTTCTTTGTAACACTATAATAAGTATGTTTTTTAGCTTTATGTTTTCAAAAAGGTTTTGTAACACATAAGGGGGAGCGGTTTAGCTGGGTATGGTGGTGTATACCTGTAATCCCACTTGGGAGGCCCAGGTGGGATGATAGCTTGAGCCTAGGAGTTAAACATCATCTGGAGTAACATATGAGAGCCTATCTCTACAAAAACTTTATAGAATTAGCCAGGCATCATGGCACAAGCCCGTAATCCTAGCTACTCTAGAAGCTGAGGCAAGAAGGATCACTTGAGCTGAGGAGTTCAAGGCCACACTTAGCTATGACTGTCCTACTATACTGTACCCTGGACAACAGCAAGACTTCATTTCTAAAGAAATGGGATGAATATAGGGAACCAGGTTGTGTTTTGCTTGCCTTGAAATTATTTTAATCCTTATCCTCAAGTATTCTTAGATGAGAATTTTCTTAACCTGAAGGAGTTACTTTCCTTTATTACAACCAGGCCACTTGGCAAACATTTCTTCTATTTCTGCTCTTTTTTCTCCCTCTACTACTTCTGCTGCTGCTTCTATATCTTCTACTTGTTATATCATGTCATATTTTATATCGTCTATTTCATATTTTATCAGAAATTTAAAAGCAATGCTAAAACTGTCATATTATCATACAAGGTATTAACCAAATGATGGTTTATTATACTGTGCTTACCACAGGACCCAAATTGAAAGGTTAAGTCAAAATTATGGGCTTATTTATTCTAAGAAAATAATGATAGTTGGGGTAAACTAAAAAGTCATGATTTAGGGGAATTATACCTTCCCCTTCCCCCCATTCCTTGCTACTCATTACAGTCTGAGATGATTCTCTCTTCCATTACCACTACAATTAGGGATACACCTTCCTTGTAGCTTATTGGCTTTTTGTTACTAGACTGACCTTAATTGTTAATAATCTTGGGTGGTCCCATTTGAAAGCTCTGTTATAATTCCATTAAAATTGTAGGGTATTTTAAATAGCAAATCCAAGCTTTTCCTTTAAACTCTAAAAATGAAATTTTGATTTCCCTGAAATAGCAGATCATTAAAACCAAATTTGAATCTCATCTTTCTAGCATTTTATTTGCATTTTAAAATATTTTATGTCTTATTATCATCTAAAATTTGTCATCTCCCTTAAGCTTAATGTGTCTTTTAGTTCATCACTTTTGTAGTGAGGTCCCAGTGCAACAGCATAGCAACACCTAGAACCTGTTAGGAATGCAGGTTCTTAGGCTTCTGCCCACATCGACCAATAAAAAACCCCATGAGTAGGGCCTAGCAGTTCAAGAACTCGTCCAAGTGATTCTGATGCATGATAAAGTCTGAAAACCACTGCCTTAGATCAGGGTACAAACTAAAAGACCACAACATAATCTCCTAAATCACATATTAGAATCAAATATTCTGGTTCATAGAGCCTTCAGTGTACTATGTTTTAACTAAAAAATACTGAATCTTCACATTAATGTGACATCTCCATATGTAGAAAAAGTAATAATAATAACTAGCACTTACATAGTGATTCCTTTTTACCAGGCACCATTATAATTATTTTTCATATATTCATTTAATATTGAAAACAAGTTTGTGATAATAGATACTATTTTTAATCTCTTTTTGACAAATGAGCTAAGATAAATTGCCTGATGTCACTCAACTAAGAAATGTTGAGTCGGAATTTGGACCAAGCTATCTGCTTCTAGAGTCTCCACTCATAATCACAACTCTGTACTTTACAAGTTGTGTATCACCATTTTTATTTAGGCTAGTGCAGTGCTATGTAATACAACTTTCTGTCACAATCTGTCTGCATTGTCTAGGAGGGTGGCCACCAGCCACATCTGGCTCTTGAGCTCCTGAAATGTATCTGGTATCACTTTTAATTAATTTGAATCTGAATTTGAATTGCTACATCTAACTAGCATCTTATTTGTGTTGTAACAGTTTTTCTGCTTAATAGAAAAAGAATAGAAAATATAAGAGTTTCAGTCTTGTTCTAAATTAGATAAAGCAATTAAGATAATGTAGGAGGAGAAGAGTTATTGGTTTAGATTCAGAAGACATAAGTGTAGTTAATATGTGATAATCAAGTGAGATAATGAATATTAGAATGAACGTGAATTACTATATGAAATTTAGTAATTAGGGGGATTTGTTCTTAATTTAGGGGCATTAAATACTCTCTAAATTATGGTAGTATTCATCAAAAAATATATACTACCTTCATATATGTGCTAAAAGGTTAACTATGAGAAGTATTGCAGTAATGTTTTTATTATTTATATTTTCAGCTTCAGAAATTGCTTACTATGGACCCAATAAAGCGAATTACCTCAGAACAGGCTATGCAGGATCCCTATTTCTTAGAAGACCCACTACCTACATCAGAGTAAGTGATCTGCTTATTAACTCACTAGCATGATAGAATTTTGGGAGCATGCTTTTGTTTAATTGTTAACTCTAAGTTGCCACACTTATTTGGGAAACCAAGGAAATCCTTATGACAAGCACAAAATGAGCTCTGCTGATTAAAGTGTCATTTTAGAGCCTTTATGGTTAAGAGGCATTTCTCTTCATCTCTAGCTTTATGAAATGTTGATCACGTTAGTTTCAGCAGTAATCCAGTTACTCAGTGACAGGTTGATTATGCATGCTGGAGCTCCTTCAAACACACTAAGATTGCTTGCTGCTTGCACTAACATTTTGTGTTCCAAAATTGCAAAGACCATTCCCAAATGAATATGTGTTCTTTGTACCATCTTTTCTTTTAAACACAGTCTAGAGAGTGAAACAAAAATTATCTTTGAATAGTGGCACATATTTCAGCTGAAATCTACATTTTGGTTATGTATAGTAATAAAAGAGTAATCCTGGGGCTCGGCGCCTGTAGCTCAACGGGCTAAGGCACCAGCCACGTACACCTGAGCTGGCGGGTTCGAATCCAGCCTGGGCCCGCCAAACAACAATGACGGCTGCAAGCAAAAAATGGCCGGATGTTGTGGTGGGCGCCTGTAGTCCCAGCTACTTCGGAGGCAGAGGCAAGAGACTCGCTTGAGCCCAGGAATTTGAGGTTGCTGTGAGCTGTGATGCCACGGCACTCTATCTAGGGTGATAGCTTGAGGCTCTGTCTCAAAAAAAAAAAAGAGTAATCCTGGGATAAAGGAAACCTGAATCATATTAGATGATTATTGATTATTTTTATATAATGAAATGCCCTTAAATGGCCTACTGTCATGTCACAGAGAAGAGATTCATGTTATCACAGTTGCGTGAAAGGTGCTTTATGTTTGCAAATACGGAAGCAGAGTTCATCTTAGCAGACTAAAATGAAAATTGCCTAAATGAAACATTGGAAACATTGATTAGCCTGCTAGAAATTGTTTTTCTATTTTTCTTACAATCAGTGTTTTTGCCGGTTGTCAAATCCCTTACCCAAAACGAGAATTTTTAACAGAAGAAGAACCTGATGACAAAGGAGACAAAGTAAGTATTTAAGTACAGTTGGCAGCTTCTTGTTTTATGAATGCTTCCAGAATATTTTCCTGTATGGGTGTATTTTGTTCTCCGTCTGAGCTGAACTTTATTTTTTTGTTTAACCAATTGAGAAGAACCAGCAGCAGCAGCAGGGCAATAATCACACTAATGGAACTGGTCACCCAGGGAATCAAGACAGCAGTGATACACAGGGACCCCCGTTGAAAAAAGTGAGAGTTGTTCCTCCTACCACTACCTCAGGTGGACTAATCATGACCTCAGACTATCAGGTATTTCCAAGTTTATTCTGTACTGACCCTGCCATGCTAGTGTTTGCAATGCAGTTGAGAAATACAGATCTCTATGTACCTGGGGAAATACATTTGACAAGAATGTTATTGGCATGGAAAAATAAATTGACAGTGCTATAGTAGGAAGGGTTTAGACTTTTGAGCCAAAGAGACTTGGAATGATCAAATATAAATTATGCCATTTGTTAGCTGTGTGATGTTGGGCAAGTCATATAATATCTGTTGGCTTTAGTTTTTTCATCTGTAAAATACGTAACTTGCAATTGTCAGATTAGTCATAATATGTCTTAGCTCCTGGCTTATAGTAGGAGCTTGACAGATGATTGTTGTTTTAAAGCAGTATACCACAGTGCTTAAGAACCTAGGCTTTTAAATCTCATCCTGGTCATTTATTCTATGTAACCTGAATGGTAATCCAAACATTCTCAATTCCCCTGTTGGTAGAATATGGATAATGATAAATGTGAAGTTGTAGTTAAACTTAAACAAGAAAATGTATGCAGAGGCACAGTGGCTAGCCTGACATAAACACTTAATAAATAATACCAATTACTTTTATCATTTTCATTAATATTATCACATTAAAATTCTTAGTAGTATTCACAGTATCTAGTAAGCTCTTCTTAAGTAATGGTGGTAGTACTAGTGATACTATAATCATAAGAACTTATTGAGTACTTACTGTGTGCCAGCTACTTTACTAAATAGGAAACATACATTATTATTTCCCTTGATCATTGTGCTAACTTGGGGAAGTAATTGCCGTCTCAGGAAATTCAGCCTCCTAGAGGTTAGGTAACTTGCACATGATCACCCAGACTATGCCAGTTGCAAACCCAGACTCAGATCTGCTCCCTGTCTGCTATGGATCCTCCATTGAGACACTGTCAGTTCCTTTGTGGAAAGATCTGCTTTGAAAATTGTAAAACACCTGCCTATCTCTTCTGCTTGTTCTAATCATAGAAACCCAACTAAATTGGGTTTCAGTGTGGGAAGGATACTGAAAATCTGACAAATTAGAATTATTTACTTACCAAAAAGAAAAGAGATCTTATGAAACTGATAAGGTTCCCAGTGCCCGTTCTTGTACTTGAAGAATTAGATATTAATTAATGCGTTGCTTTGGTTAAGGAAGAAGTCCATCCTGTCATACCACAGAACTCATTGTCTGAGAGTAATTCTCTTCCAGTTAGCCGAACAAGGAAATCAAGGACAGACATCTGTGGGAGTCATTGTTTGTTCCAGCATCATTTTTTCCCTGTCTGAATGGGAAGTGTGCATCTCTCTCTGGCTCACAAACATGTTTGCACACTAAGGTGACAGCATCCTTAGAATGAAGCAGAGCGGTGCTCTGACCTTTGCTCTGAAGCCAACAATGTGATGTTGTACTGCTTTGCTGGCATTATTGTTGCAGTTGAGTTTTGTGCATAATTTTAAAAATAGTATTTCTCACTATAATTTTATAAGTCCACTGTTTTTTAAATGTTATTTCTGCTAGGGTTGGTAGAACTTTAAATTATATGTCTTGCTAAATATTCTTTGAAAGAGAAAAGTAATAAATTATGGTAAATCTTTCATAGTGTTTATCATAGGAGCAAATAGTATGAGAGAGATGCAGGAATAGAAATAATATTAATATAACATCAAAATTAGAGAACTCTAAACTCGTTTCTGTGATTGTATATTGTATATAAATTTGTATCAGAAACTAAGATCCAATAATTTAAAGGGAATAAAAATGTGTTAAAGCCAAAGAAATTGATCCTGTGGTACCTTTTCTTATCATACTCATTTGCATTCAGTCATGTGTATGTGTTGGGTTTTCTATTGAAGAAGTGAGCATGTAAATTAGCTTTGAATTTCTTAATGTATACATCAAGTTGTTACGTAAACATCACAAGTAAATTATTCACTCTTTCCCAAATAGATACAAAGCAGCATAAAATTGGGTTGCTGCCCTAGAAATAAAAGCGAATGTATTTGCACAGCATAGTAATAATACTCAGTATTATTTACTAGCAATACTTCTGACACTCCTAAAGAAAAGTTGATGTTAAAGATCTAGGTTTTCTGGGGCAGCCTGTGGCTCCAGGAGTAGAGCGCCAGCCCCATATGCCGGAGGTGGTGGGTTCAAACCCGGCTCAAGCCAAAAACTGCAAAAAAAAAAAAAAAAAAAAAAAAAAAAAAATCTAGGTTTTCTGTCTTCTTAATTCTAAACTAGTGCATAGCACAAAAACTGTACAGACACTTGAATACATATAAGCTTTGCTGCTAAAGATAGAGCTGCTTAATCCCAAGCAGAACCTGAATCGCTCTTCTCCCTCGTTTCCTTTTCAGCGTTCCAATCCACATGCTGCCTATCCCAACCCTGGACCAAGCACATCACAGCCGCAGAGCAGCATGGGATACTCAGCTACCTCCCAGCAGCCTCCACAGTACTCACATCAGACACATCGGTACTGAGCTGCATCTGAATCTTGTCAATGCACTGTTGCGAATGCTGCAGGGCTGACTGTGCAGCTCTCTGCAGGAACCTGGTATGGGCCATGAGAATGTACTGTACAACCACATCTTCAAAATGTCCAGTAGCCAAGTTCCACCACTTTTCACAGATTGGGGTAGTGGCTTCCAAGTTGTACCTATTTTGGAGTTAGACTTGAAAAGAAAGTTCTAGCACAGTTTGTGTTGTGGATTTGCTACTTCCATAGTTTACTTGACATGGTTCAGACTGACCAATGCATTTTTTTCAGTGACAGTCTGTAGCAGTTGAAGCTGTGAAATGTGCTAGGGGCAAGCATTTGTTGTTGTATGTGGTGAATTCTTTCAGTGTAACAACATTATCTGACCAATAGTACACACAGACACAAAGTTTAACTGGTACTTGAAACATACAGTATATGTTAACTCAACGAAACAACAGACTCAAAATGAGATTATTTTGGTACACCTTTCTTTTTAGTGTCTTATCAGTGGATTGATTCATTTTCTACATTAATCAGTGTTTTTTTGACCAAGAATATTGCTTGGATTTTTTGAAAGTACAAAAAGCCACATAGTTTTTCCAGAAAGGTTTCAAAATTCCCAAAGATTAATTTCCAGTTTATAAGTTTGCTTTTATTTTCAATCTATGACTTGACTGGTATTAAAGCTGCTATATTTGATAGTAATTGAATATGTTGTCATTGATATAAACATGTTTGGTTCAGCAAACAAACTGAAATGATTGTCATAGACAGTGTTTTATTTTTCCTGTTGGTGTTGCTGATTTTGTGAGCATGCTTTAAGATGAAAAAAGCATGAATGGTAACTTCTTTAAAGAGGTGCGGCATCCAATTCAGATATTTTGTCCTGATTTTAAAACTGGTTGGTGTAGTGCTGTTAAAATTTTATTCAGTTAATTTTCTTTTTTAAAACTTGTTCGCACGTTGTGTAGGGTGCCCTTACTTCAGCAAAGGAGAAGGAGTAGGAGAGCCTTAGAATTTTTGAGGAAAAAAAAACCTATAACATACAATGTACTGTATCAAACTATTTTACATGAATGACACAAGTATTCTGAATAAAAAAATAATTGAACATTGTTAAAAACAAGGTGTTATGTAATAAATTTATTTTTCATAAATCAAAA
>CAUYRH010086499.1:0-37669 GCA_963574655.1 Perodicticus potto | reverse complement strand
ACATCTTAGATCAGCAGTTCTCAGTCTGTGGGTCATGACCCGCAGGAACTGTATTAAAGGGTTGTGGCATTAGGAAGGTTGAGAACCACTGTCTTAGATACTGTTCTGTATTAGTACAAAGATAGCTTTTCCTTTTTTTTTTGTTTTTTGTTTAAATGGCTATATAGTAATCTATTGTGTGAATGAACCATAAATTTTTTAACCAGTCCTGTATTAGTTTTTGGTTTGTTGTTGTTACAAACAATCCTGCAATGAATAACTTCATAGACATGTCATTTTGCAAGACTGCTATCTGTAGGATAAATCCCCAGAATTGATATTGCTGGGTTAGAGAGCACACACACATATCTGCAATTTTGGCAGGTATGTTAAGCTCAAGTTTTAAATTTCAAGCCTGCCTCAAACTAAGGAAATCATGTATCAAGAATGTTTGAAAGGCTAAGCCTAGTGAAAACACAGAACTGTATTAGAAGAGTCCCACAACAAGGGTATGGAAGAAAGAATATTCTCATACATACTGCTAGTGGCCATGTAAACTGGTTAAATTTTTTGAAAGGCAGTTTGGCACTGTCTTTTTCTTTTTTCAATTCTACTTCTAGAAAACTATCTTAATAAAAATACTGGCACAAATTATAAAGACATATTTAATAATAATAGTAAGAACTTACTATGTGTCAGGCACAGGGCTAAGTCCCTTATAGATATGAACTCATCCAATTCTCCTAGCACTCTGAAGTAGGGACTACTATCCCAATTTTGTAGATATGGAAATTTGAAGAAGACAGCGTAAAGTTAATCAGCTACAGACAGGTTTGGGCCCAACCAGGCTGCACAAATTCAAAACAATATATTTTATATTCTATATTTACAGTAGTGTATTAGGAGCATAGGCTCTTAAGTATACAAATATACTATTTTATTTTATATATTTTAAAATCCAGCAGTTAGAAAAAAAAGAGAGAGAGAGAAAACTAAATACCCCAAGGTGAGTTAGCTAATATGATTAAAAGCCCACATTTTGGAAAACAATGCAACCGTGATAAATCTTTATATACCCATATCAACCTATGTCCATAATGCGTTGTCTTATTAAAAAAATTTAAAAGGAGGCTTCAAGGCAACTTGGACAGCATGAGTACTTCTCAATACATATATGTGTTAATGGATAGATGAATATGTACACAGATAAATAGATAATATATATAATATCAGAAGATCTGGAAGGGTAGTTAAAAAATCAAGGATATTCACTACAATTACTTCTGGAAGTGAGAGAAGGGTAGAGGAGTGGAATTTCACTTTAACTTCCATATTATTTGAATCTTTATGATAAACTTGTTCTTGTAGTGAGCTTGTTATTAAGAAAAATGAGTTTTACAGGCATTTAATTCCTTACTCTTAAAATTTTACTTCACCCCATACCAATTTTATTTCCCTTCCAAAATGATTGGGTGTGAAGGGGGACTATAGATCCTGTGAGTTGAAATATAAACAATCCAGATTCAGAGATAAATAGCACTGACTTATACTACTGTATTATTTGGAAAATGATCCAACATTATCACCTATAAAAGTAGGCTTTCTACATTCATCAAATGCAAGTATTCTTTAGATGATTACAAAAAAAAGTTTGGTTTTCCTTAACATTTTTAGATATGGCCTCCTCCATTTCTAAGTTCTTTTTACTCCCTAAAATTTTCCCAAGCCAAACTGAATCTCACTCTGAATGCCTGCTGTGTTAGTCTACTTGTGCTGCTCTAACAGAATCCCACAGACTGGGTAATTTGTAAAAAATAGAAATGTATTTCTTATGGTTCTGGGGACTGGGAAGTCTAAGATCAAAGCACTGGCACTGGTGTCTGATGATGGCTGCTCTCTGCTTCCAAGACGGCACCTTGTTGCTGTGTCCTCATGTGGCAGAAGGTGGATGATAGAATGGTAAGAAAGGGGTCCCTTCAACCTCATCCCTTTTATAAGGGTGCTAATTGCATTCATGAGGGTGGATTCTCATGACTTACCTCCCAAAAGCCACACTGTTAACTCTGTTACATTGGGGATTAAGTTTCAACATGAGTTTTGGAGGGGGTATCATTATTCAAAACATAACACCTGCTAGTTAAAGTAAAATTAAGACAGTTTACATCAGAACATGTCTGTGAAAGATTCTAAAGGGAACAGCTTATTTTGAAAGCTCCAGGCCAGGCCGAGGTAGTGGAGTTGACCTGGGTATATTGCTGAAAATCAATTATATTTCAGAAACACAAGGTGCAGCTATCTAGAGAGGGAGGCAGTCTCCCACCGAGATAGCCCACCTTCAACCCATGAATGAATGAACTGTGCCCTACCCACTTGGCACCCTTGGAGGTGGTACACAATGACCCCCACTGCTTCTGAGGAAGAGACCCACTCTCAAGATACTACGAGAAACACTGAAAAATCAGAACTTAGTCTTTGAAGAAAGTCATTTGAAATTGCATAAAAGGAATTTTTAAGGAATCAACTCTCTACCAGTAAAAATGAGAAGTGAGTGGCTAAAGTCTCATCTTCTAGTAGAGAATCACTATGTTGCTGAAGTTGGCAGAAGGGAGTATCTATTTGGCACACTTAACTTTCTAAGGGAAAAGTTTTTGTACCCTCTAGTTTCAAGCTCTGAACAAAGTTTCCACCTGAGGTTGCTAATTTTCCAAGCCTTTTTTTTCTTTTTTATTATCCTTTTACAATTTCAGGAATTCAGCCCATCTTCCTCTGTCATCTTTGCATTTATTTTCTCTCATTCTTCTGCCGAGAATTTTCTGGAGTATGGGCCATTTAGAAATCTCTTTTAGGAAAAATTTTCTTGCTTCTGCCTCCTTCTTTCCTGTTTATCTTAAAATGTGATGTTTGTTTTATCTTGGGACCATATCCCATTTGTTATTCTCCTATGGTGTCTTGGAGGTGACTGGGAGGGGCTTCTTGAGCTGATATAGTTCCTGAGCTTATAACCTCCCTTTTCATCCAGAAGCCAGAGGAATCTGCAGTCTCTGGCTGTAACTGGAGTTCGGAAGCTGTAAGCCATGTCTAGGGCTTAATAGCAAGAAGTGACAGAATTTGTCATCTTTGAGATCTTTTCTGGCAGCGTTCATCCTCACTGGTGGATATTTGCCACTGGTGCATGATGTCTATGCTTTTTCTCCTTTTTTCTCTCTTTTTCTTTATTTTCCCTTACTAAAACAGTGTCTTGATTTTCTTCTGCTTCGCAGAACTACTCACAATGTCTCTCCCTTTCAGTTGTTCTCTCACAATGAAGGGGCACAAATGTGGATTTTGGAGCCTGCTTTCTGGTCCTGTGTCAGCTCAAGCAGGTATTCCATGGGGAGCTTTATCCCTATTTCTCAGGGCTAGCCACCTCCCATAGGTGGTGCAACCCACCCTCTGTGTCTTCTCCTTTCTCAGCAGCCCTCACATACTCCTGCAAAGCTCTGCATATCCCTTGGAGTTGTTTGCTCAGGATGTTGCCCATGCAGAGTCTTTTTTTTTTTTGAGACAGACTCCCACTTTGTTGCCCTTGGTAGGGTGCCCTGGTGTCATAGCTCACAGCAACCTCAGACTCCTGGACTCAAGGGATTCTTGCCTCAGCCTCCCAAGTAGCTGGGACTACAGGCACCTGCCACAATGCCCAGCTATTTTTAGAGTCAGGATCTCATTCTGGCTTAGGCTGGTCTTGAACCAGTGAGGCAATCACTCAGGCAATCCACCTGCCTCAGCTTCCAGAGTGCTAGGACTACAGGTGTTGAGCCACTGTGCCTGACACCCTGCCCCCCCAAACCATGTCTGCCTTGCCTGTGCTATCCACAGGAAGTAAATCGCCACTTCCTGGATTACATCTTTGCATGATTGTGTAACTTCCTGGATGACATCATATCCTGGAGTCCAGCTTCTCACTGGGTGCCAGGAATCAACAACTGCCCTATTCAATGTTGTTCTTGTCACCTACAGGTTTTTGGAAATCCTCTCATGGCGTTAGTCCCTGATTATTGCTTCTTCTGTCATCTCGCCAACCATTAGAAGATTACCAATATAACTGATCTCCCTTTGAGTTCCCCTCCTGTTTCTTTCTCCTATCTCCTGCTCACTATCCTAAATTTTGTGAGGTTTTTCTTTGTTTTTTAAACATACAGTTCTCATCTTCAACATTTGTATGTTAAATAGTATGTTGTTTAATATTGTTTGTTTTTGAGCTCTATACAAGTCCTATTTCATGGATAAATACATATCTTGGACTCTTATTTTCTTCCCTCAACATGAGGATTCTGTGATTCTTCCAAGAAACTACACGTAGCTGTGGTTCATTTATCTTCAGTGCTCTGTAATATTCTGTAATTTATTTATCCATTTGCTGCTTGATGAACATTTAAGTCATGGCCAATTTTTTTTCCTGTTAGAAGCATTGCTTCACTACACAATCTTGTGCATGCTTCCTGGTGCTCCTGTACAAGAATTATGGTGTGTTCTACCAAAAGGAATGGGTCTAGAACGGTGGTTCTCAAACTTTGCTATGTATTATGCCTGTAATTTCAGCACTTTGGGAAGCTGAGGTGGGAGGATTGCTTGAAGCCAGGAGTTTGAGACCAGCCTCAGCAACACAGTAAAACCCAATCTCTATAAAAACTTTTAAAATTAGTCAGGCATGCTACTCAGGAGGCTGAGGCAGGAAGACTGCTTGAGCCTAGGAGTTCAAATTGATAGTGAGTTGGGATTGTGCCACTGCATTCCATCCTGGGTGACAGAGCAAGACTCCATTTCTAAAAAATAATTAATAATAAATTAAAAATAAATAAATAAATAAAAGCAAACTTTGCCATATATCAGAATTCCTGGAAGGTCAATAGGGATTATAAAGAGCCAGACTCACTGAGATGGCATAGGGCCTGAGCCTATTTTTGGCTCTAACTAAGTTTCATAGGTGATTCCAAATTGCACCAAGGTACACAAAGCACTGCCTAAAGTTTGGAAATGTTGACCTAATTATTTTGTAAATGGTTGTACCAATTTATACTCCCATGAGTAGTGCCTGAGAGTTGCCATTCAATCATATATGTCTTTTGCCACAGTTTGTACTGTGAAACTTTTTCAGTTTTACCAATCTTGTGAGTGTCACATGATCTTAATTTGGTCATAATTAACATTTCCCTGTTATTAATGACATTTAGCATCATTTCACATGTCTATCAACTATTTCTCTTCTGTACCATGTTCACTTCTTGTCGTATCTCACTTTTTTAGTGAGGTATTGTTTCTTTTTTTTTTTTTGTAGAGACAGAGTCTCACTTCATTGTCCTCAGTAGAATGCCATGGCATCACACAGCTCACAGCAACCTCCAACTCCTGGGCTTAGGCGATCCTCTTGCCTCAGCCTCCCGAGTAGCTGGGACTACAGGTGCCCGCCGCAATGTCCGGCTCTTTTTCTGTTTTTTGCACTTTGGCCAAGGCTGGGTTTGAACCCGCCACCTTCAGTATATGGGTCCGGCCCCCTACTCGATGAGCCACAGGTGCCGCCCAAGGTATATCTCCGTCTGTTAGAATGTAAACTTTGCAAGAGCAGAAATCTTTTTGTTATTCACTATGTGCCTGACAAAAAAATAATCTCTCATTAATACAACAGCGAGTGAATATGAAAAGACGAGTTAGGGAGAGGCTGGGTGGCCATGGTGGCTCATGCCTGTAGTCCTAGCACTCTGGGAGGCTGCAGTAGGGGGATTGCTTGAGCTCAGGAGTTCGAGACCCCGTCTCTACTAAAAACAGAAAAACTAGCCAGGCATTGTGGTGGGCACCAGTAGTCCCAGCTACTCAGGAAGCTGAGGGAAGAGGATCACTTGAGCCCAAGAGTTTGAGGTTACTGTGAGCCATGATGCCATGGCACTCTACCCAGGGTGACTGAGTGAGATTCGGTCTCAAAAAAACAAACAAAATAGTTGCTCATATACATAATTCTATTTCTGGGTTCTCTATTAAGGTCCATTGATCTAAATTCCTATCATTATGTCAATACTAACTGTTGTGCACTGTAAATTTATAATGAGTCTTGAAATCAGGTAGTATAAATTCTTGCACTCTGTTCTTTTTTAACATTGTACTTACTATAGGTCACTTGTATTTATAAATATATATGTACACAATCTTGTTTATTTCTTTAAAAGAGCCTGCCAAGATTTTGATCAAAATTTAATTAATTAATGATTTTTGCCCCTACAAATCATTATAGAAAAATTGGCATCTTAAAAATATGGGGTCTTCCAAACCATGAACATAATATATCTCTTAATTTATTTAGGTCTCTTATTTCAGCAATGTTTTGTAAGTTTTGGTACATAGGTCCTGCACAATTTTTATTAAATTTATCTCTAGTGTTCCATTTTTAATGCTATTATAGTGTTGATTCTTAATTTCTTTTCTTAATATTTTGTTGGCATTATATGAAAATACAATTGATATCTGTATATTGACCATATAGTCTGTAATTTTGCTAACATCACTTAATAATTCTTTTTTCTTTATTTTGACACAAAGTCTCACTATGTTGCCCTTGGTAGAGTGCCATGGTGCGGCAGCTCACAGCAACCTCAAATGCTTGGGCTTAAGTGATTCTTTTGCCTCAGCCTCCCAAGTAGCTGGGACTATAGGCACCTGTCACAATGCTCACCTATTTTTTTGTTGTTGTTATTGTCATTGTTGTTTACCAGGCTCAGGCTAGATTTGAACCCACCAGCCCCAGTTCATGTGGCCAGGGCCCTAACCCCTGAGCATGGTCACCGAGCTACTTAATAATTCTTGTAGCTTTTAAATACATTAATCTGGATTTTCTTATGTGTACTATTATATCATCTGCAAATAAAAACTTTTTTTTTTTGAGACAGAGTCTCAAGCTATGGCCCTAGGTAGAGTGCTGTGGCATCACAGCTCACAGCAACTTCAAACTTGTGGGCTTAAGTGATTCTTTTGCCTCAGCCTCCCAAGTAGCAGGGACTACAGGCACCCACCACAACGCCTGGCTATTTTTTTGTTGTTGCCATTGTCATTGTTGTTTAAGCTGGCTGGGGCCGGTTTCAAACCCGCCAGCCTCAGTGTATGTGGCTGGCACCCTACCCACTGAGCTACAGGCACCACCTTCCTCTTCTTTTTTTAGTTTAAAAATTATATATATGTGTGTGTGTATGTATGTGCTTAGTCAGGCATGGTGGTGCATGTTACTCAGGAGTATATGTGTGTGCGTGTACATATATATGTGTGTGTGTATATATATATGTATATATATACACAATCTGGGGTTACAGAGTGAGATCCTGTGTGTGTGTGTCCACGTGGACACACACACACAGGATCTCACTCTGTAACCCCAGATTGGAATGCAGTGGTGCTATCATAGCTCACTGTAACCTTGCATTCCTAGGCTCAAGAGATCCTTCTGCTTCATCCTAAAATGGTGGGATTACAGGCATGAGCCACCATGCCCAGCCTTGCTTCTTTTTCAATCTGCACAGCTTTTATTTCTTTTTCTTGGTTTATTACACAGTCTAGGACCTCTAGTCCAACTTTGAATAAGAGTGGTGAGAGTAGATGTTAATCACCATATGGATTTTATCCTTTATTTTGTCAAATTAAACTTGAATTCCTGACCACTTGGTTGTGATGTATTATCCTTTTTATATATTACTAGATTCAATTTGCTAAACATTTGTTAAGAATTTTTCTCATCTATACTTAGCAAGTATATTGGTATGTAATTTTCTTTTCTTGTAAATGCCCTTGTTTGGTTTAGGTGTCAGGGTAACACATGCCTCAGAAAATATGTTGAGAAGGGATCTTTTCTCAATTAAAAATTTTGTTTATAGAATTGGCTTTTTTTTTCCTATAAATGTTTTTAAAATTCATCAGTGAAGCCAAAGTTTATGAAGTATTCTTTGAGGGAATATTTTAAATTATGAATTCAATGTTTTAAATAGGTATGGAACTATTCAGATTTTTTATTTATTTTAGAGTAACAATTATACTGTTTCTTCCAAGGAATTTGTCCATTTCATCTAAGTTTTAGAATATATGGGTCTTTTTCACAGGTCATTACCATGTCATTGTTAATTTGAACTTTTCTTTCTTTCTCAATTAGTTGATCTAGTTTTATCAATTTTATTCATCTTTTCAAAGATCCAGTTTTAGACTATTTTAATTGATAATTCTCTATTCTTTGTCCATTTTCTATTTCATTGATTCTTCTCTTTATGTTTTTCTTTCTTATTAATTTGGGTATATTTTGCTTTTTTATTCTAGCTTTTTAAGATAGTGGCTTCAAATACTGCTTTTAGAAATTTCTTCTTATCAGCCAGGAGCAGTGGCTCATGCCCCCAATCCTAGCACTCTGGGAGTTCAAGGTGAGAAGATCATTTGAGCTCAGGAGTTCCAGGAGTTCCAGACCAGTCTGAGCAAGAGTGAGACTCCATCTCTACTAAAAATATCTGGGCCTGGTGGTGTGCACCTGTAATCCCAGATACTCAGGAGACAAAGGCAAAAGGACCGCTTGAACCCAAGAGTTTGAGGTTGCTGTGAGTTATGATGATGCCATGGGACTCTACCCAGGGATGACAGTAAGACTCTGTCTTAAAAAAAAAAAAAGAAAAGAAAAGAAAAAGGAAAAAAGAAATTTCTTCTTGTCTAAGCAGTTAAATCTACAAATTTCCTTCTAAGTACTATTTTCAATGTGTTTCATAAACTTGTGCTTGTTGTGTTCTTATTTCCATTCAGCCATAAATAGTTTATATTTTTCATTGCAATTTCTTCTTTTACTCTTGGGTTACATAGAAGTATACTCTTTAAAAATTTCTCAACATTTGGAGATAATCCAGATGTTTTAATTTTAATTTAATTATGTCATACTCAGAGAATATTTTATGTAATTTCCTACAAATGTATTGAGATTTTTTTGGCTTAGTATACGGTCTGCATTTGTGAATGTTCTATGTGCACTTGAAAGGGAAATCTATTCTTCTAGTCTTTTATAACTATGCAGTAGGTTATTTAATAATATTGTTCAAAGATTTTATATACTTACTGGTTTTCTATCTACTTGTTCTATCCATTAGGGATAGACAAGCATTGACATATTAACTATAATTATAGATTTGTGTATCTTTCAATGTGTTAGTTCTTGTTTCATATACTTTTTGTTTTTTGGAGACAGGATTTTGCTTCACCCAGGCTGGAGTACAATGGCATGATCCTTGCTCACTATAGCCCTTGAAATTCTGGACTCAAGGAATCCTCCCACCTTAGCCTCCAGAGTAGCTAAGACTACAGACATATGACACTGTGCCTAGCTAATTTTTAATATTTTTATAGAGATGTGGTCTTGCTATATTGTCCAGACTAGTCTTGAACTCCTGGCTTCAAGTGATTCTGCTGCCTCAGCCTCCCAAAGGGCTGAGATTACAGATGTGAACCACCATGCCTGACCTATCCTTTTACTTTTAATCTACCTATGCATTTATATTTAGAGTTTGTTCTTATAGACTTTTTGATAGTCTGACTTCCCTGCCTTTCAGTTGGAAAGTTTAAGCCATTTATATTTACTATAACTATAATATGGTTGTATTTAAGTATACTATCTTCCTATTTGTTTTCTATTTGTTCTGTCTGTTCTTTGTTTCTTTTTCCTGCCTTCTTTTTCATTCATTTCCTATTTTAGTGATTTTACTTTATCTCTACTTGTGGCTTATTAGCTATATCTTTATTTTTATTTTTAATGATTTCTCTAGAATTTATCATATACATCTTTGTATTATCATAGTCTAATTCCAGATCATCAAATCATAGTATAAAACTTCACATACATAATAAGAACCATGAAGATTCTGAGATAGTACCCTACTTGAAAACATATAAACTACCCTGCACAATTTCACGAATATTGGCAGAAAACTCAGGACTTAAGCATTTTGTGTTATAGACAAAGGGCCTTATAACTTGTGACATAGCAGTTAGTGGATGCTATGGGTTTGTATTGCAGCTCATTAACACTGTTGTCCACAAGCTCATCTCTCCAACTTTTGCCCTGGAGTGGCAAACACAAGTGGCTTAATTTTCCCACCTCTCCCCCAGACCATTATTCTTCCTAAAGTTTTTGCATTTCTTAACCAGCTCTTCTGTTTTGAATGTTATGTGTGTGTGCGAATACACACATAAAACTCAGTGGGCAAAATTCAAGTATAATATCTCTGGTAAGCAGAAGGCCATACTTTTCAGTCTCCTTATAAAGGATTTGGGGCATAGCTAATAGATGCCAGCCACACCAAACTGGCAGGCATCTATAGTCAGCATGAGTCTATTTTCTTCACTTCTCATTTCTGCTATTTGCTGCTGTAAGGCTTTGGTCACACAATAAATGTTCTTTAGGCCTTAATTCCCCTATAACTCAGCTAGGCATAATAAATAATTCCTTATCGGTACCTTTTATTGTTTAGAAGTTTTAAAAAGTTTTGTACTTATTGAAGAGCTGTTTTAGGCTTACTTAGACATAGATTTTCTTTTTATTATACAACTTTCTTACACAAACATAAAAAAGACAAATTTGAGCGAAATAAATTGGTATAGCATCCCTAAAATTTCTCCACAGCCTGGCTCCACTGAATTACCATGGCTTAGCATCTGTGTTTTTAAACAGGGTATTGTACTCTGTCAATAAGGGTTTGAAGAGATAGCATTTCTTAAAAGGGTTCCTCACTATTGTCTTTTCCCTAACAGATGATATTGCTTTTGCAAGTGAAGACAATATAAGTACCTCAGGACTGCTGTGTGACTGATATAAGACACATGCCCATGAGATGTTAAAGTGGGGAAAATGAGGGTCTTTGAATTGGAGTAGTATGGTGCAATGATCAGTAACCTGCTAATGTTTACTCAGAGCCTTTTGTGATATAGGTCATATTATCATATTTCATTTTTAGGTGTGGAAACTAAAGTTTACAAAGAAAAAGTAACTTACTCAAGCAGTCGGAAGAAAGTTTGTACCCAGCTGTGTCTGACTCAAAGCCATCCTCTTTCTATTTCTTTCTCTAGTGTAGGATTCTCGCTCCTGACTCTTTAAAACATTTTATTTTGCCATTGGTGGTTAGTAGACTTTGGGCACTCTATTTCTCCAGGCCATACCAGCTTGACGAACTCAGCATAATTACATCATAAATAATGTGAATAAAATAATGTTTCTCTGACTCAGCCTCTTCTGCACAACTGCAGCCCCCCCTCCCCGAGTCCCTCCCAACCAGCCCAGGGAATCCCCAGGGGTCTCATATGTGCTTCTCAGTTAGTCTGTGTGACCCTTACACAGTAGGTTTCTCTGCCTCCATTTGTCCTTCTGTGGGCCTATGGCCACCGGCCAGAAGTTCCTTGGGAGGGCCTTCCATCATGTGCTCTTATGTCCTCTAAACCCCCTCTATGTGTTATGGGGCTCTCCTGTTCCTCACCTGCAGGGCTGGGTCCTTATACCAGGCTTATAGGGGAGGTTGCTGTCCTATCAGAAGATCTTTTGGCCTTTATGGAAAATGATTCTCCCTGCTTTGGTCTTTCTGTCTCTGGCCTACCCCTTCTCCAGACATTGCTCAGATATACAGGAATTTATAGATATTGCAATTAAAGCCTAAGCTCTGGGTCAGGTAGCCCCAATCCACCATGTATTGTCTTGTCCCCTCGTATTAGTTTTCTATTGCTGTAGTAATAAGTTGCCACATAGGTTATCATCTCACATTTCTGTATGTCAGAAGTTCAGGCAAGCTAGGTTGGGTTCTCTATTTATGGTTCTCATAAGACTGAAATCAAAGGGTCAGCAGGACTAGGCCTAGACGAGATTGTACAAGATTCTACGAATTCTACAAGATTGTAGATTCTCCTAAAATCTGAAGATTCTAGATGAGAACCTACTTCCAAGCCCATTTAGGGTGTTGGTGGAATTCAGTTCCTTGTGGTTGTAGGGCTGAGGTTCCTGTCTCCTGACTGTCAGTACAGGGCCAATTTTTCTTCCTAGAGGCTGCCCTCATTCTTTCCTATTTTTTTAATATCTCTGCTCACCTCAACAGCAGTGAGCTGAGTCTCTCAGCTCTGAGTCTCTGACTTCCTTCTGAGTGCCTGATTCCAGCTTGAGAATGTTCTCTACTTTTAAGGGCTCATGTGATTAGATGGACCCACCTGGTCAATGCAGGATATATCCCTGTTTTAAGCTTCAAAACATTAATGTCATCTACAAAGACCTTTTTGGCATCTAACAAAATATATGAACAGGTTTCAGAGATAAGGCATGGACATGCTTGGGGGGACATTATTTGGCTTGCCACATCCCCCAACTAGGTTGGAATTTCCTTGAGAAATTGGCATAGTCCTGGCGCCTAATAAATTCTGTTGTTGGGTGTACTGGTGGGGGGCTCCTGCTGTCTGGCACAAGGGATTATAGGGAAGAGTTAAAATTCCTGAAAATTTAATTTTAAAAATATTCTTTATTTAGAAATTGATAGAGGCAAATATGTAGCTACCTGATAGCGGGTAGATTCCTTCAAGTCTGGCTGTTGCAGGTGGTACTTTTCAGAGTGTGGTTCTTACATGTATGAGGAAGGTTCTGGGTGCTGCTTGCTGTTGTCTTGCTTGGGTGGATGGAAAAAGTGGCCCCTCAGACAGGGCAGAGAAGGGTTTGCTCAGAGATGGGGAGCTGGTTGGAGAGATACAGGTTTCCCCAGGCTGGCTTTCAGTCAATGCTTTAAGAAATCTTGGACAGAGAGGCTGTGTGGCTGAGAACAAATCCACAAACATTTGATCAAAACTACTTTATGCCAAGAAGCATCAAACACGGAACCATACCAGACCTTGCAGAAACATCTCTAGGTAGATTGTAGTGGCTTCATTTTACAGAAAGGACACTCAGGCTCAGGGAGATTAACTGGCATGCTCAAAGTCACACAATGAGGCACAGAGGCAGGACGAGCGCCTTGTTCTCGTCTCTCATTGTTGAGTGCTCTTTCCCCCATATTGTAGTGGCTTCCTGGGTTGAAGATAGGAGCCATGGTTTGGTAAGAGTTGTCACTGATGTATTAAGTGACAGCAGAAGCTTCTTTACTTGTTATTTGAGTCCTAGCCTGCCTCTTTCTTGCTGTCTAACCTCAGTCTTTACTGATCTTTCTTTTTCTTCTGAATTCCTGCAACATTCATTTAGCCATCATTCATTCTGAACTCAAAGCCCATTTATTGAATATCTGTCACTTCCTAGGCACAGTTGCTGGACACAATGGTGAACAGGACAGACACGGTCATCTCTAAATGAACTTATAGAGCTGCCTTCACTCTTGGGGAAGACAGATAATTATTTAAGTAACAACTCTGCAATGTGGTGAGTATTAGGACAGGGGAGTCAAGGATGCTATGGGGGTAGTTGAATGTAAGGGTCTACCCTATTCTAGGGATGGGAAGAGCCTCTCTTGGGAGGTGGCGCTGAAGCTGAGACCTGAAGAATAAGACAAAACTAGGCAGACCAAGAGAGGGAAAAGGATAAATCCGCGCAGAAGATATCTGGTGCACAAAGGTCAGGGAACAAGAGAGTGCCTGGAAACAGTTCAGGAAGTTAAGAAAACAAAACAAAACATAGGGCTATCTGGGATGTTTTCTGACACCACCAATCATCTGACTGGGTGTCCAACAATTCTATTCAGTTCTGACACTAACTACGCGGAATTAGCCCAGACCCCACAGCTTAGGGCTCAGTCCCGTAAGACCCCCCAAATCAGGCATCAGTAACCCACCCTCAGGCCACCTGTGCTTTTGACTGACTGGCTACCAATCAGAGGTTCCCAAGAACGCCTCCTTAGCTTTGATAATTTGCTAGAATGGCTTGAAGAACACAAGGACACACTTTACTTACATTTAAGAATTTATTATAAAGGATCTTATACAGCATATGAGTAAACAGTCCAGTGAAGAAGTACATAAGATGGTGTCTGGAAGGTTCCTGAACACAGCAGCTCCTGTCCCTGGGTAGTTGGGATGCATTCACGAGCCCAGAAGTTCTCAGAATCTTCTAGTTCAAAATTTCATAGAGCTCAATCTCCCTGAAGGTCAGGGGGTGGAGCCAAAGGTTCCCTTGCTGTAATCACTGGGTTTCTCTGGTGGCCAGCCCCATCCTGAGGCTATCTAGGAACTGCTCTCCTAAGTCATTCATTAGCATGAAGTCTCCAGGGATCCAAGGGATCCAAGTCTCCAGGGATCTTGCTCCTTATAAATAACAAAAGACATTCCCATCTTTCAGGAAA
Organism: Perodicticus potto; assembly: GCA_963574655.1. NCBI lineage: Eukaryota > Metazoa > Chordata > Mammalia > Primates > Lorisidae > Perodicticus > Perodicticus potto. Next base: position 23,360 of record CAUYRH010086499.1, on the reverse strand, counting down.
TTCCAAGGGTTTTATGAACTCTGTGCCTGGAACCAGGGACAAAGACCAAATGTTTATTTTATTTTATTGTAGTCTACAAGGAACAGAGAGTTTCAGGCAGCCAATGGCAAAGAGATAAGGTCTGAGAGATAAGCAGACCAGGTTGAGAAAGAATTTCTATTTTGCATTAGGGCAGTGGGGAGCCACTAATGTTTAAGTAGGTGATGAGATTTGCATGTTGTAAAGATAATTCTGCTGGCCTCAGGAAGAACTGATTAGAGTCACATACCCGAAGTTGAGGAGATTGGTGAGGAAGTTGTGACAACCTGGGAGGATGAGGTGATCTTGGGGGTGGTCATGAAGGTGGAAAGAAGTGGGTGGGGCCATGAGAAGGTAGACCTGGCCCCCTTTGATGATGAATGCTTTACAGTTGCTGTCATTCCAGCAATTCGTTGTGCTCGCCCTGAAAAAATGTATTTTTATATTTATTCCCAATTCTTTAATGCTATTTGTCTTTTCATGCATTTATATTAATAATTTATTTCTCCAGTGTTCTTAAGAGCAAACGTTGTCACTCATGTCCATCCAAATTTAAATTTTTGATTCTTTGGGCTTAAATTTCCTCATTGTTAGCTTGGAGAATCCAGGGTTTTTTTTTTTTTTTTTTTTGCTTTGTAGGGTTTATTTTGAAGATCTACTATCTAAGATAAGATGGCACAGAATCTTTAAATAGCACACAGATGCAATAGATTATTATTGTGAAGAAATTACCTGTCCACATTAAGTAAGCACTGCCCAAAGTATATTTGCGTCAGGATGCAGGGCAGTAAGAGAAGTAAAAAGTTGATGTATACTCTTATCTGGATGATTCTTGAGTTCTGACTAAAGTTCAATCAATAATAGCCAAGTAAAAAATAATAATAATAATAGCCAAATAGTATTGACTAAAATCAGAGAGAAGCCTGGATAAAAAGTTTACTCTGATATTAGACAAGAATTGAATAGAAAATATTAATAGTTTTTCAAGCATCTACTAGCATAATCCTCAAATTTCAGCTCTACATGAGATTTGTCTGAACTCCATCCCACAAGCTATGGGAAAACCCCAGGCCTTCCCCGAGATTTCTGTGAACTCCCTGGGCTTAGATTCCTCGGTGTCATCTCCAGCTCTAGGTTTCCTTCTTTGCTGTCTTATGGCCAAGACTTTATCTCTGTCTCAGAATTGCCCTAGAAGTTGAACACAACCCCTTTTCCTTTGGTCCCACTCACCCTGTTCCCCCAAGGCAGCTTATGTAATAAACTTTTTTTTGAGATTTGGAGATTACATTGGAGGGAAGGGTTTTGGATTACAGGATCACAGTCCAGATAATTTAAAACTAAATCTTAAATCTCTCTGTTTTTTTTTTTTTTTTTTTTTTAAGACAGAGTTTCTCTCTATTGCCCTTGATAGAGTGTCATGGAGTCATAGCTCACAGCAACCTCAAACTCCTGGGCTCAAGCAATCCTCTTGCTTCAGCCTTCTGAGTAGCTGGGACTACAGGTGCTGGTCACAACGCCTGGCTATTTAGAGATAGGTCTCACTCTTTCGCCGAGACTGGTCTGGAACTTCTGAGCTCAAGCAATGCACCTGTCTCAGCCTCCTGGAGTGCTGGGATTACAGGCACGACCAAATCTCTCTGTTCTTAAAGAGCTTCCCTAATTTCCCACCTACTAAAGGTTTTAGCTTCCAACTTTATTGTTTAGCTTTTCTTTTTCCTTTGTTTTTCTTTATCCCCAAATTCCTGTTCATTTCTTAGGCTGAGGTATTTAGCTATCTTTTTTTTTCCTCCCAATTCAAGCCCCCAGGGCCTCACCTTCTGGGCCCAAGGGGCCTATCAAGGTATTTTCCTAAACAAAGACACTTCCTTCCCTAAAAGGAACTCTGGTACCAGCTGATAAAATAATAACTTCTCTTATTTGCCACAAAAACGTTGCCAAACTGTGCTTGTTCTTTGAAAGCTCCTACATTAGCTGGGCCTTTTGGCCAATAGGAAAAGTAACACATCATCACTCTTGGTGATCTAGGATTTCACCTATTTCATTGCATTTGATGATCACAAATTTGGGAGGAGGCTGGGTAGTTCTGATTAACCCATTTTATGATGGGAAAGAATGGGATTTAGAAATGATCAGAAGAAGGCCTTGGAAATGACTAGATGAATGAGCTTCTGAGCTAGAACTTGAACTCAAATCTCAGCTAATTCAATTTTTTCTCTCTTGGGAGTTTTTACAAAAATGGAAAATGTCCCTTGCTTGTTAGTCAAGTGAGCTGTTTGAGAATGAACTTGGTGCCCTGGTATAGAAGGTCAAAAGTGACATGGGTTATTTGGCAGATAGATTGTGCCTAAGTGTTGGAGGAAAAGATAAGCTGTCAGCAGATGCTTTTCTGTGCTGAGACAGAAATGCTATCTCCCCGAGATAATGATCTTGAAGCTTTCTGGCAGGGCTCTGGCTAAGAAGGGATCCTGTAGCTGCTTTAGGAGCCACCTGGTAAAGCCTCCTCTCTGCCTTGCCTTTCCCTCGCCCTTCATCCTCACTTTTTGCTCCTGTAAGGCCCAGTTCTCATGCTCACAACTGTCCTCTGGGAAGCCATTCGTGGGAAACCCTCCCTGACAATGACACATGGATTGAATCCTCTCCCCTGGGAGTCCCGCTGGCAATTGCTCTCTGTTTTGCACCGTTAGCATGTTCTAGACCAGTGGGCTTCAAACTTCACTGATTGCTACCCCTACTTAGAAACACATATTTTTATCTTGCTTCTTAGTATACACCCCGCACCACCTTTCTCTTTCTCGCTCACACAGACACATACCACACACTCACACACATACATGAAATACTGTGTGTGTTCTATAAGGGCTGACAATTAAGTTCTTGAATTCACCCTAGAAAAAGTACTACATACCTTATTGCTAAATATCACTATGGTCACCTTCGAAATACTCCCCTGGGGAGCTATGTACTGATGCCAGTGCCTAGTGTACCTTCAAATCAATTTTAGAACTCTTTTTCCAGAATGGCCAACAAAGCTGTTGTCATATTACCCTAAATGTCCTGAATGTCATCAAAATGCCTTCCTTTCAATACATCCGTTTTTCTTTGGATAAAGAAAAAAGTCACAGGGGGGCAGAGCAGGTGAGTAGGGAGGGTATTCCAATATACTTGTTTACTGGCTAAAAATCCTTCACATTAGGCAGCGCCTGTGGCTCAAAGGATTAGGGCGCAGGCCCCATATACTGGAGGTGACAGGTTCAAACCTGGCTCCAGCCAAAAAAAAAAAAAAGAATTAAAAACTTCTTTACAGACAAGGCTGTGTGAGCTGCTGCATTGTTGTGATGCAAGAGCCAGACCTTTCTCATGCCAAGATTTTCAGTTACGAAATTCCTAAGTGTTTTTCTATTGATGTTTACTTGGTCTGTTATGCTTCTCATGGTCTGCTGATGATTTTGACATATAATTCAACTAAGTTTTGCAATGATTTCATCAGTTCTGATCCTTACTGGCTGCCCTGATCTCTCTTCATCAGTGATGCCTTCTCTCCCCTCAGAAAAACATTTAATCAATTTGTACACTCCCATTTCCATTTTCTTCATGGCATTATCCTCATAAACTTGGACTAACATGTCCCCGATTTCACTTCCACTCTTGCCAAGTTTAACAAGAAATTTACTATTTTTCCGTTGTTCTTTTTCAAGCTCTGACATTCTCTTGATGGCACACAAAAACACTCAACAATAGTGAACACCACTCAGTAAGACAGCACCACACATCCACACATACACGGCTCTAAGACACTGATATACCAAGATTATGAAACCTTACCAAGATGTTTGTACAGTGCTGCTAACAAGCATAAGGTGGCAAGTTCACAAACTTAATTGTTAGACCTCGTGTGTTCTACTAAAAAATGTTTAATATTTCATCTGGTCATTCTAATGCTTTAACACCTCCTGCAGCTTTCCATTTCCTAAGAAGTGCATTCTAAGCAAACAGCCATGTAGAAGGTCCTTTGCAGACCATCCACTAACTAGCCTTTCCCTTGACTTGAGCAACTCAAGGCCTTCTGGGATTCTCCCCACAACATAGCCACTTCTCCCTGACTTTGCACATGCTGTTCCTCTGATTGCAATACCATTCTCCGTTTTCTCTGATGGGAAACTGCTTTTGCTTTAAGAACTCAGACTATGTATCTATTGGGACCTTTACAGACAAGTTTGACTATCTAGCTCAGAGGTCTTTCCTCTGTCTTTTGCATTTCCATGGCTCTGATACAGCACTCAGTAATTCAGCACACTGAATTGTAATTACTTATTCACTTGTCTGTATCCTTTGCTAAGCCATGCTCCCAAGACCAGTGATTTGTGTATCTCAGGTTTTACATCACTGGCACCTACTCTGATGTCATTGTCCAGCAGATGTTAATTGAAAATTAGCAACAGAACAATATACTTTAGTTTCGTATCATCATTAATTAAAATTCTCCCACTCCATATGGTCTTAATCTCTCTGGTCATTCTAATGATGCAGTCCTCTATGTGTGTGATGGGGAGGGTGAGTGTGGAAGGTGGCTTTGGGGGCATAATAACAATTGTTGATTCTGTGATCCCTGAGGTGGTACCTCCTTCCCACTCCAGCCAGTAGTGTTCATTGGCAGAAGGAAAATCAGGATTCTGATAGCTGGAATGCACAAATAATTACATCAATTATCAATGATCAACTCCTGAGCCTCTAAACAGATTTTTAAAATTTTATGGCTGAGGCAATAAAGTCAAGGCTTTTGATCCGATGAGATAGACTTAATGCCAAGAAAGCAGGTCATAGGGCTGTGCCACAAGTAGCAGGTTGGAATGAGGATGGGTAAAGAGCCAGTGTACCCTAACCACTCCCTAGAGGCAAGATTAAGGATTGGGGCCATCTGGGGTGGAGTAGCAGGCATTCAGGGGGTGGGACCAGACCTGGTGGGATTAGCAGAGGCAGACACAAAAGGATCCTAGGGAGGCTGAGTCAATGAACTCTGAGGATCTGGGGTCATCTGGGGTCACCTTGGCCTGAAATGGGATTTACACAAGTGTGCATCTCACTGGGAGGGAGTGGAGGATTTTGGTCAGGATCCCACCTGATAAGTGTCCAACAGAAGTGACACCTGGCCAGTCTCAAGTTTACTCCCCTATCCAGTTACCCACAGGGCAATCCCCTCTTTGATCCAGAGTGACAGTGGTGGGGAAGAGAACACTCCAGCACCCACACCTGTGAACTGCATAGAACAAGCCCAAAATTTGCCCCAAGGGAAACGATAGAGACAAATCCTAAGCCTTTCCGTGTGTTTAAAATGTCTTTTAAAAACACCTTTCTTTCTTATCCTTTTACTCTGAGGTAATCACTGCTAATCATCTGAGTCCTTCCAACATTGCAGAAGGGTGTTAATTACAAACAAGACTGGAACCTTTCTGAGACCAAGAACCAGGTCTTACTCATTTTTTCTAGTTCCAATACCTAGAACAAGACCTGATGCAGAAAAGATATTTGATAAAATAATTTTACTTTTTCTTTTAAAATGGGACGAGAAAAGAATTTCTCTAGGCCAAGATTAGAATATAAAAGTATAAATTTATTTTATATTAGAGAAAGGGAAGAGAGTGAGGGGAAGAGATGAGAGGAGAGGAGAGCAGAGAGCAAGGAGTGAGAGAGGGAAGATGCTAAGTAGGGGTAGGAGAATAGGTGCAGAGAATGGCATGGCATCCCAAAGAAAGAAAGGAAGAATGCCAGGCTAATAAAATAATTTTTGAATCAAAGTTCGAGTAGGCATAGAAAAAGAACCTATTTTCTTTATTGTTGCAAATGACTTTTGGACGACTGTGTGAATTTCAGGCATCCTGAGATGCTGGTGGAGGCGTGGGGATAAGGTAGAGTGGGACACCCCTGGGGGCTGGGGACTTTCAAATCACTCTGCTAAGAAGCCCTGAGGGTCAGCCAGGTCTTTCAGTGATAAAAGAATCCAACAAGGTTTCTAAGACAGCCCTTTGTGTTTCAGGTAGCCAAAAGGACCTCAGCTAGGCACAGGCAGCCAGCACTGTTCTAGGCCCCTATCATTGAGGGTTCACAAAGGGAGCGTAAAAGGCTGCCCTTGTCTTTGTAGAGTGCCCATGTGGTAGTAGGAGGTGGGTCATCTCTCATTCCGGCTCTGGTTCCATTCCTGAGGATTCTCATAATATGTCCCCCTACTATCCCCTAAGTCTGCTGTGACCACTACCCAAGTCTGGGCCACCCCCATGCCCCACACTGACCACTAGCCCATCAGCCCCATTCTCATGTCCCTACTTGAATGTTGCCCTCCAATCCCTTCCAGCGAAGCAGCCAAAGGGAGGTGTCCATGCCTGCTCCAAGCTCTTCTGTAGCTTCTCGTTGCCTGGGATGGAGTCTAGCATCTCAGGGCAAGGATTCAGGGCTTCCTTGGTTGAGCCCCAATCTCTTCCTCTGTGCCCTGGGTTGTACCATGACTGGGAAGCAGAGATCACAGGTGACAGTCCTTTTCTGCCATCAGTACCTTCTGAAAACCTCCAGGTCTGGGCTAGGTTGTGCCCCTCCAGGCTGCAGGAGTCTGACTGGGACCCCTCTCTTCCACCCCTCCTTTTCTGCCTGCCCCTTACTTTCTGGCTCTTCTGCCACCTTCTCAGGCCCAAGCCTCATCAAATCGCAGACTTACCAGGTAGAAAGGACCCTTCCCTATCACTGTCCCTGTGGAGAAACTGTTCAAGGTCACAGGCTGTGACAGCAATACCCAGACCAAGCCTCTTTCCAGTTCTTCAGGACAGTGTCTGTAGCCTCAAAGGGAGGCAGGTGAGATGTGTGCCTTCTTCTGGCCACTTCTTGGAGACAGCTGGCCTCCAGGGCAGTGAGAAGACATGGCTGCCCCCTCTGGAGTTTCCCTTCTCCTAGACTTGGGGTATTCAGATCCTGGCTATTCTGTGTGGTGCCTGCTCTGCCTTGAGGCCCTGGTGCCTAAGGTTGTGTCATTAATTTTAGGGTGGGATAGAAGGGGGCAGAAGGGACTTAGCTCAGAAAAAAAATGGGCTTGATAGGAAGGCCATAATCTGCCACCTGCTGGCTGGATTCAAGTTTCTTGCAAACTCTTCCTGGTCTTTGAATCTGGTTGTAATCATTGTGACCTTGAAATCCAAGATCTCTTTGCTCAGTGTCCCCACCTCCTCCTCCCACTGGAGGCCCACCCTCTTTCATTGTTCCCATGTTCCCTTGCTCAATCTGTTAATCTGAGATTCACACGTGCATCCCACTCCCAGGAGGATTTGTCTGTGAAGACGACTCTGGCAAGGGCAATGCTTAACCTGAGGTATCGCATGCTAAGGGGGGTGGTGGTGGGATTCCAGGTAGTGTGACAAGCCAGGTATGGGGAGGGGCTATGGGACAGGAGCTTCCAAGAACCCCTCAGCCCCAAGCCTGTAGATGCCACTTTCTCTCTCTGAGGCTGACCCATTTGTGCATGTTACTGAATTAAAATTCTGAGGAAAGACAGGCTGCAGGTTGTTCCCAAATAGGAAACACACACACAGGGAATGAGGAGCTTCTGCCAACAGCCCAGACAGGGGCCTCTTCCTCTCCCTGTGCCTTAGCCCTTTGGTCCTCAGGCTGGCTAACCTGGGGGAGGAGAGGGGTCTGGTCATGCTTCCTGTGGCCAAGGTAAGCGTCTGCCTCTGCCCCAGACAGCACCCTCTGTTACTGCAGCCCTTCCAGGCAGGAAGGCTGGGGGGCGGGAGCCTTGTTGTGGGGGTGTTTTCAGTATGAAGTCATTTCCCACACTGAAGCAGCAGCCACGTTCTGCACGGTCCACTGGCAGTCTGGGATGTTTGCCCAGCACCAGGAGAGAGTCTAAAAATGCCCAAGCCCATCTTAGGATCTCAGGAGGCTGCCTGGAAGACAACCCAGGAGTTAGCCAATCTCCAAACAACTGCCCACTCCATGTTGAAATCAACCCAGGATGAAGCTCATTCTAGCTTCCCAGAGCCCCATATCCTGCTGTGTGTTATGATGCCCTGAGATGGACCAGGGGCTAGGGCCCCTTAAGGGCAGGCCTTGCTCTCTCTCTCTCTTGGTTCCCAGCACCCAGTACTAAAAAGGTCCAGCTATTTGATGTGTGTTAAACTAAATTGAAAATCCAATTAGGTGTTCAGAGGTGGGAAAAGGAGTCCTAGTCATGGCCAGGAGGGAGCCTTTTCTGATGGCAGGGGCGTTAGGGCCCTCTCCATAGAAAAGGGTCTGGAGTTGCCTAAGGTATCCTTCCCTGGAGAAAAGAAGGGAACTGAGGAAAGCAGTGTAGGTACAGGGTGCTGAGGAAGAAAGGACAAAGTGCTGCAGAGAAATAGTGGTCAGGGCCGGGGCAGGGATGGCCCAGGCTCAGATCTGTCTGTCTCTGATTCCCTGTATCTAGTACAAGTGGCACAAACAAGAAGTTTATTAGGGCTTGAGTACGGAAACTTTTGCTGAACCTGAATTTGTGAAAGATGCTCCTGGAGTTTCTGCTCTAGATCAACTCACAAAGCCTGGGTTTAAACAGACACCTGGTAGGGAGTATGGCAGTGGGGACAAGTTCAAAGAGCCATGAGGGGCTCACTTTCCTACATCATTAAATGTTGGGCTAGGCTGTAACTGACAGAGGGGTAGGTATGGAATTTATCCTAGGCTAGGAAGAATGCACAGACAACCATTGTGGAATTGATGGGTTTATTCAACAAAGTTGGAAAAATGGGCTAGTGGAGGGGGACGGATCAAGTTCAATCTTAACCTTAGTCCATTTCCCATAATAAGTAATTGCTAAAAAGCTGCCCAGTCAAGCTCAGAATCGGGGGTTTGGTGGGACAGAGGCACAGATGAGACAGATCACCTGTTGCCCAGGGCCCAGGCAGGGGAAGCCTTGGTCAAGCAACCAGCTCCCTCTTCCCCAGCATCCGAGGAGAGGGAGCTGATGGAGGCTGGACTTCAGCAAAATTAGAATTTCATTTAAACCCAGGCTTTGTGAGTTGATCTAGAGCAGAAACTCCAGGAGCATCTTTCACAAATTCAGGTTCAGCAAAAGTTTCTGTACTCAAGCCCTAATAAACTTCTTGTTTGTGCCACTTGTACTAGAAACAGGGAATCAGGGACAGACAGATCTGAGCCTGGGCCATCCCTGCCCCTTCCCTGACCACTGTTTCTCTGCAGCGCTTTGTCCTTTCTTCCTCAGCACCCTGTACCTACACTGCTTTCCTCAGGCTCTTCTGAGTTTTCTGTGGTGACCACACTACTGTGTACCTCTTCTCCAAAACAACCCTGGATTGGTGAAGGGGTGAGGGTGTCCCAACACCCCTGGTCTCATGACAGGTCCCCGCCGTCTCTCCCAGAATGGGCTCCACCAGCCCTGAACCTGGCTGGGGATTGGGAGCATGGCTGGGAGCACAAATCTCTTCTGGCTATGGACTCAGAAGACCCACGTGTGTGTGTGTGTGTGTGCGAGTGTGCGTGCGCACGTGTGTGTCTCCCCCACTAACTGGCTCAGTGACTTTGAGCATGTCACCATTCTGGGCCTGAATGTTCTTCTTAAAAATGGGAATAATAGCAGGACCTAACAATTACAGCTGCTATGAAGATCAAAGGAGTCGAGTACATAGAATCGAACTTTGTAAACTCCAAGTACCTTTTCAAGGTAGAACATTGGTTTCCCCAGATCCCAACACAGGGCTAGACACAGAGCAGGCATCTACTGAATAACTATAGAACAGTGGTTCTCATCTGGGGGATAATTCTGACATCCCAGGAACATTGGCCAATATCTGAGAAGATTTTTGGTTATCACATCTGGGTGGGGGGTGCTAAGACGTCTGATTGGTGGTGGCCAGGGATGTAGTTAAACATGTTACAATGTATAGAACAGCCCCCACAGCAAAGAATGATCTGGCTCAAAATGTCAATTGTGCTGAGATGAATGACAGAGTGAAGTTATATCTATTTTCACTCCAGAACGGCAAAGGTGCTGTGCATGGGGAGTTGACCACCAAGATGCCATGGTGACCAGAAGAAGGAACTTCTTCAGGTTAAATGAGATAGCTGTGTCCACGTTAGACAAGTTGAAAACATTTTATTTCAATTCTATCCTTGGGAGGCAGCATAAATAATCACAGAAGACCATAAATGTCAATGAGGAAGGAAAAAAAGCTCCGGAAATATGGGGAGGAGATGAGAGCTGACACTGTCTAGCTGCAGGGATGGGAGGAGGTGGCCCTGCTTTAGCTGGCTGAGAGGATGGAAGGTTCTTACCGCAAAGGCCCGAGGGCCAGGCTTCCCCCAGCCCAGCTCACCTAGAGGGCCTTGAGTAGCCCTGGACTTAATGGATGGAATATTCTGGGTTTTTGGCCATGGGAAGAGCGAGAGTGGAGTGTAATGCACCTAGTAGATCCTAACTAATGAGAGGGAAGAGTGGACACCCATTTCTTGATCCTCAGATCTCACCCCCAGACAGTAGTTCTTCTGAGAACAGTGTTTATAAACTCTGTGTGGGTAGTGGGAAATGAAAGGAGAGAAGAAGGAACAAAAGGAAATGTATAGAAGACCAAATGAAACATGGCATCTCAGAGTTGTGACCTTGGGCCACTTCTCTCTGTTTCTTCATCTGCAAAATGGGGTGGATGTGAGGCTCAATGAGGTCCTTTGTGTCAAAGAACTGTGTAAACCTTAAAGTGCTATGCTGATGCGAGTGGCCACGGTCATTCTACGTGCATAAGGCTGAAAGTAGCTGAGCTAGTGGCAGAGCACTCCTAGGTGCCTTCAGACCCTGCTCTGCCTCCCTGGGGCCAATCTCCACCTGCTTCGGCCTCAGTTTCCAGGAGGAAGAGGCCTCATTTCAGATGGAGTCCCCAGGGAAGATTGGGGAGTTGAGAGCTCAGGGTTCAGGGCCAGGAGGACCTAGGGGCACTGAGCAGAGGGTCGTTGGCCAGGCAGTGTGGCACATGGGCACTACTGGTGCTGGGCAGACAGGGGGGATGGCTTCCAGTTCTCATTCTCCACAGAGACTTGGGCACTGGTGAAGCCCACAATGAGACTGGCATCTTGATGCAGTGGGAAAGACCCTGGCCTTCGAGTCTGAATACCCAAGGTCCTGGCACTGGGTCCACCATTGACCTGCTGGGTGACTTAGTAAGTCGCTTCCCCATTGCAACCCTTAGTTCTGTCATCTGTCAAATGGGGACACTAATCCCAACCCTGCTTGGCTCATAAATTAAATGGGAAAAGTGTATGCAAGAGCTTTGAAGACAGTCATGGGGAAGGCAAAGGGGTCAGTATGGCCTTGGAGAGCAATCCTATTAATTCCCTGAAGACAAGGTAGGGAGGGGAGGAGACAGATGGGATTGGGCTGCTGGCTGCCTTTGTCAGGTGGGTCAGGTTGGGAGGCAGGGAGGGAGCATTTGAGCCTGTGACCCAGCCCTACTCTGTGGTTCCATCAAGGATGTTGAGAGCTCCAGCAGAGAGTGATGAGATGTCCCCAACCTCCTAGTCCCCTGCATAGGGGAAAAGTTCAAGTTCCAAGTTTAACTGGGATCCCACTTCCCTCCCTGCTCCCTGGCCCATTAAGGGTACCTCCTCAGAGAGTCTGTGGTCTTCACCCAGTTGAGGAGAAGGCTGGCTCCTGGGGTGGTGGTGGGGGGGGAAAGGAAGAAGACCACCCAGCAGGGGGTCTCCAGGAGGGGCTGGGGACTTTTATTAGCATGAGGTCAGGAGGTCAAAGGTTGGCTTCCAGTTCTTGAGGTGGTAGGTGGGGTCCTCAGGCTGGCCTCCCCAGCTCTTGTCCTGGCTCTGTCTCTGGGGTCACTGGATAAGGGGAAGTTAAGGGACGAGTAGAAATGACGGAGAGATCGGCTTCAAAAACAGCCCAAGTGGGGAACTAACAGTTCTTGGGGCTGTTGCGCAAGTTTTTCAGTTCCAGCTGGAGCTGTCGAATGCGGATGTCCTTCTGGGCCAGCTCCTCCTTCAACCTTCGGATCTCATCCTGCTGCCGGAAGAACATTCGTAGGAGCTGGGGTGGAGGAGAGAGGGGGCCGCGGTGGGCCAGGGAGAGAGCTGGTGAGAAGGGGATCTCCTGAGTGAGCCTCCAGACACCCCACTCTGTGCCCTCCCCATCCGGGCTCAGCCCAAGGACCCTGCAGACTTGAGTTGTATGTTACCCACAATTAGTTGTATTTGCTCTCAAACTTTCTGGGGAGACTTACATTTGTTATTGTGATTGCATAATTTAATTAAATACGATATAAATTGATGAGGTGAGCACAAAAAGAGAGTTGCTGTTTCTATAAAAACTTAGTTAAACGCTTTAGGAAATCTTGATAAAGGTTATACTAAAAAAATTGTGCCTAAATGGATGATACAGCATAAATGACTGGGAATATTCCGTATCTTGATTGTGTGATAGTGATTGCATGACTCTGTCTTTGCAAAACTTAGAACCATACACCACAAGGGATAAACTTTACCTAGATAAATGATACCTCAATTAACTTGTCTCAAAAAAAGATTAGAGAAAACATCGTGAAACCAGGGCTTTGCTTACAGGTTGACTTGAAGTTCTTGCTCCACCTAAAAGAAACTGAAACTGGACATTGGTGTTAAGGCACACTTTCTGTGAGAAAGACATGGCAGATTCCAACTGGGGGAAGCCTCTCCAAAGAAAAAGTCTTAATCCTTGAATCAAAATATGCTGAATGAATGTATATGCTTTATGTTTGTTTGGTTTTTTTGTTTGTTTGTTTTGGAGACAGAGTCCCACATGTATATGTTTTATGTTTGTTTGGGGTTTTTTTGGAGTCAGAGTTCCACTCTGTAGCCCATCTACCCATAGACTGCTGTAGCGTCATAGTTCACAGCAACCTCAAACTCCTAGATTCAAGTGATCCTCCCAAGTAGCTGGGACTATAGGCACCTGCCACAACACCAGGCTAGTTTTTCTATTTTTAGTGGAGACTGACTCTCACTCTTGCTTAGGCTGGTCTGGAACTCAGGTGATCCACCCATCTTGGCCTCCCAGAATGCTAGAATTACAGGCATGAGCCACTGTGCGTGGTCTATGTTTTATGTTTTAAGTGAAAATAAGTGGTTTAAAGACTGTACATATCATTTTTATGATTCCCTCCATTATGAGACTTTAAAATAAAGTTTTGCTAACCAACAAACCACCAGTCCTGGTTATGTCTGTTCAGAGGGATAATAGATTATTTGCCCTTAGACTAAATGATTCCACATACCTTTGTGTCTTCCAAGTTCTCAAAATAGTTTTGCATAGTTTTTGGTTCACTTTGGTAAAAAAAACCCAGTTTTAATGAAGTGTAATTCACATACCATAAAATTTGCTCATTCTAAGTGCAGCATTCAGTGATCTTTAGTAAAGTTAGTGAGTTGTACAACTGTAAGTCTCTTCACCTGCATCAAGCCATCAGCTGTCAACTCAAACTTAGATCAATTTGTCTACCTACTATAACCCTGCTTCCTAATAGGTTGCTTCCAGTCTGCTGTGCTGATTAAAACTACATGCAAAGCCAGAGCCAGCAGGCTCTGAGGAAGCCTCTTCCCTATGAGGACGATGTACAGCGTTAGTGTAGAGAGACTGTGGCATCTGTTTTGTCTGCTTTATGACTTTCCTTAGAGTTCTCAGTTTTGATTCATACAGGCAAGGCTCTAGCTAAATGTTACTTGACGTGACTAGTATCAACGCTGCCTTTCTCATACCCTGTGCCAGAACCTTGTTACTCAGGCTCAGGTCCTTGTTACTGCTCATTGGGGCTATCACAGCAACCTACATTATCTCCACCTTTGAGAAAGAATGCTTTTTCAAAAACAGACAAATTATATAAAACACGCACATATATATAAAGAGAGAAAGCACAGTACTATGAACCCCCAAGTACCCATCACCCACTTCAACTAATACTATGTGGCCATTCTTTTTTTTTTTTTTTTTTTGTGGTTTTTGGACAGGACTGGGTTTGAACCCACCACCTCTGGCATATAGGGCTGGCACCCTACTCCTTTGAGCCACAGGAGTGGCTCCAATAACCACCAATGTGGATATTCTTGCTTCATTGCTATTCCTACTACTTCTCCTACACCACCCACCTCAGGGACTATTTTGAATCCCATTTATCACATCATTTCAAATAGCAATCATCAGATCATCTGTCCATTGCCTCTTTAAGATGGCAAGGTCCTGGAGGTCAAAAAGGGTCTTATTTTTATTACAAAAGTGATAACATAAGTTGGTGGGACAGGCTGCATCTCAGATAACCCACCCCCCCATCATATTCTCTATTAGTTTGCTTCAAATTTATAAAATATGGCAGAAGCGGTGGGACGTCATTTCTAAGATTAGATTACAAGACTGTGGATTCCATCTTGGATACCCTCTCTTGCACTCAAGCTTAGCACTCTGAGGGAAACCAGCAGCCACTCTGTGGAGAAGTCCATATGGTAGGGTCCTGAGGGAACCTTCTGGCCAACAGCTCTTGAGGAACTGAGGCCTTCAATCCAGCAAGATTTGAGGACATGATTCTTGTCAGCACCCACATGGGTGAACTTGGAAGAAGATCCTTCTTTAATTGAGCTTTCAGATGTGACTGCAGCCCCAGCAGACAGTATAACTACCTTTGTGACAGACCTTGAGCCACAGGCACCCCCCAAAAAACTTGTGAAATAGTGAAATAATAACTGTTTATGGGTTTCAGTCATTAAGTTCTGGGGCAATTTATTACACAGTAGCAGATAGCTAATAAATTGGCTTCTTTCTTTAAGCACTCAATATTAGTCAGGAAGGGTGCTAGACACTTAGGGATTCTCTCTTAATGCTCATAGCACTTCATATCTCCATTTTGCCTAAAAAATTGGACTTAGAGAGGTCAGGAAACTTGCTCTATCATAGCTAGGAAATGGCAGAGCTGGAATTCAAGTGCAGGGTGGGGAACCAGGCAGCCATCTCTGTTTCAGCTGCTTCAGGCCTTTTGCCTCGCACATGGCAGACACCTGTGAGTCCTAGCGAAGCTGAACTGTGTTGGCACCAGGGACTGGTGGTGTGTATGCTGGAAGGAGATGCCCTCGGGGGTGCGGACAAGGCTCTGAAAGGGCTTGCTCCTATTCAAGACGGTACAAAGAGCACTTACATAGACACCCAGCTTTTTCCCCAAAGATAGGAGGGTCAGGCCCTATCATTGCCTCAATGCCAAGAGGAAGGTAGGACTGTGATGTGGGAGGCCAGGCTTCCCCTGTTGGTCAGGAATGTATGACTCCCTTAACAACAAAAGACAGCCACATTCTGGGATTCACGAGGAGACACAGCTCTGGTGGTTGTTGAATTTGAGGCTTGGGGAGTGAGGTGGGGGCCGATGTCTCCACAGCATCCCAGTATTTATTTATCAGGGTCAGAGGCAAAGGAGGCCAATAGAAGGCTGCCTATGGTATTTGTCACCAAAAGAAAAATGTCTCAGAATGGAGCTGGCCTAAAGCCTGTAATTGAAATGTAAAGGTCCTACTCTTCCAGGGGCCGTGGAGGTAATTTATATTCCTTACCTCGTTCTCTGTCCTGGGCGGGACGTTTTCTAATAAATCTATGCCATTAACCACAACACTCTTCTTTTCTTTGATGGGAGCCTTAAATACCATTTTTGAGGACTTCTTATAGCCTTCTTTCAAAGACATCAGCACAGGATCTAAGAAAGGCAAGGGGAATGTTCTCACTGCTGAGTGCACGGCCTGTAAAGTAATAGTGCATTTTGCCGGCATCCTGCTTCATGGCTGGTTGGGTGTGAGGGGAAGTTCAAGCAAGAGCATGTGAAGTGGACTGAGGCTGGATAGGCTGATGGCCACGGCCATAGCCTCTCGGCCTCCTCCGTGAGTCCATCCCCTGTGGTACCTCGGTTGATGCCTCCCAGCCATTCATCCGGGGTCAAGGCTGGCTCCGTGCCTGGTGTCATGGGGTAAATGTCTTCCTGGTATGAATCCGACTGCAATGGGGGAACAGACGGGGGAAAGAGGGGATGCTGGGAAGGCCTCCTGCTCTCTAGTCTGACCCCCTTGAGACCTGCTTTCCCACCTCCAAGCTTTGGCACACACAGTCTACCACCTGGACCTCCCCCGCCCACTGCATTCATGAACAAGCCAAACTGCACCACCCTGAACAGGATCCCCCCCATCCCACATCAGGTCTGAAGACCCCTGTCCACAGCACCTCCCTCTTTGGGCTCTGCCAAGCTCATGGTCAGAGTTGAGCAGGCCAGGTTCAAGGCACAGGCCCTGTGGAGCCCAGCCTGCCCCACTCACCCTGCGGGGTACGATCATGGAGATGGGCTCGATCAGGCCCTTGAGAGTGACCAGCTTGTAGAAGCGGAACACCTCACAGGCCGACACATCCAGCCCGTGCTTGGGCATGACTCCTGTGGACAAGCACACACGGCTCAAGGGAATCCCAGGGATGCTCCCTCAGGGCCCCTCCCGCCTGATATCCTCGGCCTGCAGGAGGCTGAGGTGGTAGGCATTTATGTCTGGCATCAATGGCCCATGCAGAGGGCAGGCTGGGGCTCCCCAAATCAAGTTCTATCTCTGGGTGGTCGCTTCTCAAATAAGTCCACTGGGCCAGACCTGCCTTACCACAGTGCACACTTTAGAATTAGAACCTTTTAAAACTGGAAAGAACTGCAGAAATATCTGAATCCAGCCCACTCCTTTTATAGATAAGGCTCCTAAGGGTCAGAGGACAAGGAGTCGTCCACGGTCATAGAGCACAGCAGGAGTACATCATCTTCTGAAGTAAACAGTTTTCTCTTTCTCCAGTTCTCAGAGAGAAAAAATGGGGGAGAAGCCATCCCCCATGTGCCTTCAACCTGGATGCAACCTTAAGATTGCTGCCCTGCTGCTGTCCTTCAGAACCAGCAGTATGTGTAGGTGCTGTCTGCATGTGTTCTATAGCCACAAGGTCCCCAATAGCCACCTTTGCTGAGCACCTACCATGGGAAGGAGGGGCAGCCTGGTGCTAGGAGCACAGCTGTGGGGTGGACAAACCTGGGATGGAATCCTGCCCTTGCCCCTTTCCAGCTGGGAAGCCTTGGGCAAGTCACTAACTCTCCAACTTCTGGTTCCTTGGCTGGTTAGAGGACAGCAGTGGCCCCACCAGACAGCTGGGGAGTAAGTGTGAAGATACTTGTTAGCTGCTGAGCACTGTGCTGAGCATGGGTAACCCTTGGCTCTTTCCCTATAACATGAATGTGAGTCAAGGCTCCATCCCTCCTCTGCTGGAATGGAAGGCTGCTGTTCCAAAAGGAATTGCAGGATCTGGAGGGAAGCTGGCAACAGTTACCTGAGTGAGATTTGGAGCGAATGGGGTTGAATTCTGTCTTTGTCACTTAGCAGCTATGTGACCTGCTGGGGGTAAGTTCTTTACCTTCTCTGAAACTGCAAAAAGCGCCTGGGTCATGGCAAATGCTCACTAGTGGCCACAGGTGAGGAGGATGAGGACCAGGTGAGTGCTCCCTGATTCCCTTCCTCTGCTCCTATCCCCCCCTCCCCCAGCCCATATCTAACACCACAGCAAGTCCTGCTGACCCTACTCTCCAAAAATCTCCTGGACTCAACTCCTTTCCCCCATCTTCATGCTGTCCACCTGGTTGTCATCCTCTCTTGCCCCAAAGTCCACAATCACCTCCTAACTGTTCTCCCTGCCTCACCCTGCCCCTTCAACATTAAACTGACATTCCATCTCCTACCCATCCACCTAAGAAAAAGATAACCCTCTTTGACTTCCCAATCAAATCCAAACTCCTTTTCCTGGCTAATGCATCCCACAGATCTCTATCCACATCTCCAACTCTGTCCCCTTACTTCTTCTCTCTCCTGCCACATCATAGAATCCGTACTCTGCTCAGACACGCTGACCTCCCTTCTGTCCCTAGAACATGCCAGGCTCATTGTGGCCACAAGCCCTTTGCACTAACTACTTCCTCTGCTGGGACTACTTTTCCTCTTTCCTACCTTTCAGATCTCAGCTTAAAATGCCATCTCCACAGTGAGGGCTTCCCCGACTACCTGGTCTCAAGCAGACCTCAGTCATTCTCTATTGTCTCACCTCATTTCCTTCTCTGCCTAGAACTCACTTCATCTGGTATTTTTCTTACTTATTTATTTATTGTCTGTCTGCCTCTTGGCAGAATGTGAGCCAAAAGTATGGTCATGTTCTATTTTCTTTACCACGTTATCCCTGGACCTCGACTAGGGTCTGGTGCACAATTGGTGCCCAAGAATTGTTTCTTAAAAAACTGCATGAAGGGGCCAATTGTACGTATAGTCTCTAAGCTGTGTAATAGCATCACAAGGTAGGTTTGATTATCCCCATTTCATAGATGAGCAAACTGAGACTTGGAGGGGTTAAATACAACACAGTTGAGCCAGAAAGCAAACCCAGGTCTATCTCCAAAGCCCAGGCTGATGTTTGTACTATTTGATGCAGTCAGTGTTTATACTGTTTTGTGTCAGTGAGGGAGGAAGGGGATGGCAGAGTTGCGAATGACAGAAAGGGATAAGGGGACAAGAAGGTCATCGAGACCTCAAACATCTCTGGGCCTCCAGTTTGCTTTTAGTCACTGAGGTGAACTCTTGGGCCATTTTAGTCTTGATGTCTCTGAAGCTGGACCCCAGGCCCTGTCTGGAATACCAGATCCACAGAGAAAACCAGTTGAATTTGAACTCCAAGGAGGAAGGCCCTAAGATGTTTGTTTCGTGGGTGATTCAGACCCCAAAACTGGAAATTGTGAATCATTTGCACCACCAGGTTAGTTGACAGGAATGAAAATTTGTTTTGAGACTTTAGTGGTGGGAGAGTGTCGGCTATGAAGAACATCTTGCCTGGCTCACCCCAACCCTTCCACCCTGGAGCCCTCTGCAGGGCTTAGCAGTCATGGACACACGTGGAACTCTGTCCTGGACTATCAGGCAGACGCAGGTGCTGCTGGCCTCGGGAGTCCTGGCTCCCCAGAGGCTCAGGAAGGGGCCTGGGTGGAGAAGGCTCAGCTCTCACCGTTAGTGACTGAGCCACCTCCCACCACTGCCACAGCCACGTTGGGCTTCAGGATCCCCATCTGCAACTGGGAGTGGAGACACACAGCACACCCCTGTAGGCTGCTGGCCAGGCAGAGGTGACGGGGGACGCAGGACCATGGGATGACAGTGCCAGCTGAACAGGCAGGGCCAGGCCGGCTGAGGAAAGGCCGGCTGACCCTCATGAGGGGCAGCACCCAGGTTCCCTTCTGATGTGCCCATAGTCTGATTTCCATTTAGCGGAGGAGGGTGACCATGAGCCAAATGTCCCACCTCCTGTTCCAGAGCACACCAGGCATGGCAGCCCCGGGCGCCTTACCTAGGCCTTTCTGTGGGGCTGGGGAGCGAAACTCCATGAGGTAACTCAGGAAGGGCTTTTCCGTGCTGATCTCGTAGTAGCGGATGTTTCCATCTCCCTGGGGCAGAAGAGGTGGAGGTGAGGGAGGCAGAGCAGGAGAGGCCGAGCAGGCTGAAGAGGACTCTCTCCTGTACCTCAGAGGTGCTCGAACATCCAGGTAGACCCGGCCTCTAGTTCCCAGGTGAGTCTGCCCCAGGGGAAATGCTGGGGCTGGAGGTGGATGGGCCGGGCGCTGTGTAGACAACCTTTCTCACAAGGAAGCCTGTGCTCACAAACATCTCCCGGCAGGTGCCTCAAATCCCATCATTCATCACTGTCTACACTGCAGGCTCTGATCTTTATTCCAGTGTAAATCACCTTTGAAGGAATTCCTGGTCACTGACACTTTTCAGTAGGAATGAGTGTCAGACTTGAGGGCAGGTGCCGATGGAGAGGGTGGGGCCCAGGAGCTTAGCTTGGGTTGCGGAGGCCAGAGAGGTTAGGATGGTGCTTCTTAGGGGGTTGGGCAGGGCACAGGGACAGTGGGGCAGGGCCCCCCAAGCTGCTCCAGACCCTCCCCCACCTCCTACTACCTTTCCAGCCAGGTAGAGCATGTGGGTGTCAGCGTCATAGAAAGGAAACAGGAGGCCCGAGAGCCCATCGATTTCCTCTTCTATCAGGGGCATGGACAGGTCTTCCTGTGGGAGAGGAGCAGTTCTCGGCCTACGTCCAGGCAGGATGGCAGGCCACCTCCCCAAAACCCAGCAGGGTCCCCCAGAGTTAGACCCCTTTAGGTCAAGACTTCCCTCAGATGTTATAAAGCCTGTCCTGTGAGTGGTGGCAAGACCGACTTCCTTGTCATGAAAAGCAGCCTATTGTGGTGACAGTGGGAGGCAGGGGACTTGTTCTCAGCATTCCCTCCCCAAGCCCACTACTTGCTACTTGATCTCTCTGAGACTCAGTCCTCAACCCTGGGGAAAGGGGGAACATCTTGCAGGTGTAGCTGGCATTGCTCCTTAAAACCCTCCATGTGCTCTGGCTGGTTTCTCCCTTGGGGATGTTGTCAGAAGCTGGCATGACCCTCTGAGGAAGTGACCTCCAGGGCAATGAATGCTTCCTTTGGCCCCAATCAAGCAGGCTGCCCCTTGGCCTTCTGATCTGCCCACCACCCCGCTCCTGCTGTGTCCTCAGCAGCTCTTTCAAGAGCAGAGAGTCTGCAGAGGGATGGACCTTATCCACTCCCTCTCCTCAGTACTTTTGTTCAAATGATGTGGAGACAGACCTTGGTGCTCACAGAGAGTTGAACACCCTCTTCTCATACTTGATGCTGCTGTCTAGGGCCTTCTCACTGACCTGTACCTCTGCTCTGGGCAAGGTAGTGGGGTGGGAAAGGATGGGGACTTGGGGGAGACCAGACACTGGTGCTAATGACTCTATTGATCTAGTGAAGAGTCCACCAGGCCTGGATGGAGGCTGCAGTTTGCCTGGGGTGTGGGTGCAGGTGTATGTGATGAGGGCAGAGTGCTGGAGCTGGAAGCCAGGCTACACCAGCTACCCGTGTGAAAATGCCAATTCAGCTTCTCTAGCGACTGGGGACCTCAATAAGGCGTGGCTTTGCAGTCTCCCAGACCCAGTGGACCCCATGTCCCACTCCACAACTGAATCCCATCACACGCTTATGACAGGGAAATGCACACCTGTGTCTAGACGGGTGTGTGACCACATCCAAGCCCCAGCCAAGATGGCCCCAGCTTCCCCACTCTACATGAGGCTGGGCTGAGGCCCTTCTGAGGCTCCTTCCCACAGTGTCCCGTGAGCCTCTTTCTATCCTTCCCTTCCCTAGCACACAATGCCACCTGGATCAGAGGCCCTAGGGACCCCAGGCTGCAAACCTCACTCCACTCCTGCTCTATCCTGGAAGCAGAGACCCCAAGTCTAGGCTGCCTGCTCCCTCCTGCCCACTGCCTGGGCTCCCTGTGGCTGACCTGGTCCCAGAGTGCAATCTGTCTTGTGTTCCACCTGGAGACCCCTGTTGTGAGGAGCCGCTTCATGTTCCCCAGGAACACCACCCGATTCACTCTGTGGTTTTTGCAGTTTGCCTCCTGGTAGGAACAGAAAGAACTGGTGAGCCAGAGGCCCTAACGCTTGAGTACCATAGTGGGATAAATGGTATCCTCCCCTTAAAAAAGATATGTCCTAATCCCTGGGCCTTGGGAATGTTTCATTAAAATGGTCCCTGTAGATGTAATTGAATTAAGGATTCTGAGATGAGTAGATTACCCTGGATTTTCCATGTGGGCCCTAAGTGCCAACACAAGTGCCCTGTAAGAAAGGGGTAAGATTATGCCAACACATAGAGGGGAAGATGGTGTGACCGTGGATGTGGAGACTGGAATGTTGGCAGCCAGTGAGAGGTGAGGGACGGACCCTACCTCAGAGCTTCCGTGGGGAGTGCAGCCCTACTAACACCTTGATTTGGGGCATATGGTCTCCAGACTATGAGAGAATAAATTTCTGTTGTTTGAAGCCATCTGGTTTGCGGTAATTTGTTACAGCAGAAACAGGAAACTCCAATAGGTCCCATAGAGCAGTGAGGCCCTGGGAACCAGGAGTCCAGGTCTTTCTACTATTCCCCAGAGCCTGGGGACTGGGGAAGGATAAGGGAGCTGACCTTCATAACAATATTACTGGAAGATATCATTATCCCCATTTTGAGGATGAAGAAACTGAGGCTCGGGAGGACAAAGACTCATGCAGGTTTCCTTTTTGACAACTCGTTTGTTTCATCAGGGGCTTCCCCTTCACTGAACTGTCCTCTGTTCCTGTCCTGCCCATGAGCTCACAATGCCACCAGATTTCCTCCTATGTCAGTCCTTCACCAGGTGAGTCAGCATCAGGTCAGAAAAGAGGATAGTGGGACAGGGCACAGATCCAGGCTGGCGTCACTTGCTCTGGATTTTAGTCCCAGCCTTGCCAAAAATGTGCAGCCTGGGAGAAGCCCCTCACCCTCTCTGGGCTCGTGTCCCCATCTGTGAATTGGAGGTTGAGTTCTTGTTTCTCTAACATTCTTTCTGTTCAGCATGGGCTCTGGGTTTGAAATCCAGCTTCTCCTGGAACTGTGAGATTCAAGTTTCTCAACATCACCCAGGCTCAGTGTTCTCATGTGTTAAAGTAAGAACAGTCACAATGCCTTCCTCAGAGGGCTGTCCTGAGGATTAAACGAGAAGACGCAGAGCCCTGGGCCAGAGTGCCACACAGTGAGCTCTTAGGAAGTATCAGTTAATACTAACAAACCTGAAAACTGTAATTACTGTTATTTGTAGTAGCATAGATTGACTATTCTTTATCCAAAATGCTTGGGACCAGAAGTGTTTTGGATTTAGGATGTTTTTGGATTTTGGAATATTTGTATTATACTTAACTTTTGGTTGAGCTTTCCCAACTTGAACATCTGAAATCTGAAATGCTCCAATGAGCAGTTCCTTTGAGCATCACATAGGCACTGAAAAGTTTTG
Organism: Perodicticus potto; assembly: GCA_963574655.1. Taxonomy (NCBI): domain Eukaryota; kingdom Metazoa; phylum Chordata; class Mammalia; order Primates; family Lorisidae; genus Perodicticus; species Perodicticus potto. The sequence goes on along the minus strand of CAUYRH010086499.1, from coordinate 383 downwards.
GATTTTGGAGCATTTTGGAATTGGGACATTTGGATTTGGGATGACCAGCCTGCAGTAGTAGATGACCTTCTGGTCTTGCAATGATGGATTCTTCCACGATAAACACACTCAGGTCAATCATCAGTCCTTTCTTACATAAGAGGCGAACGTAACATTTCATCTAAATGTTCCATCTCACCCAGCCCCAAGACTAACACACAGTAGGTGCTCAAGACATTTTAATTGCTCCCAAATGGCACCTTCCTCTTCCTCATACCCAAGACCCAGGAGATTCAAAGACTCAAGGTGGAGCTAAGTTCACCATTGCCCTTGCTACCTTTAGCCGTTTCCCACTGGCTCATCTCATGAAGATGGCTGGGTGGTGAGCCCAAACCCTCCTCTCC
>CAUYRH010086497.1:0-50621 GCA_963574655.1 Perodicticus potto | reverse complement strand
AAAGGTTTCTTTTTGCCTTAATTTTTGACGGTTTTTTTTTTTTTTTTTTTTTTTGCTGGTTATGGAATTCTGCATTGACATATTTTTCGTTCAGCGCTTTAAAGATGCTCTTTCAGTTTCTGACCGAGAGCGCGCTATCGTCATCATGCTATAACTGGTTTTCAGAAATTTGATTATAATTTGGTGTCATGTGTGAAGATACAGATATACAGATGTTTAACCTTGACATTGGTTGAAGTTCTTGAATTTTTTGGTTTAGAATTTTCATCAAATTTGAAGATTTTTCTAGTATTACTTCATCAGTTATATTTTCTGTCTCTCACAGTAGCCTTCTTGGACTCTAATGATAAGTATGTCAGATTCCTTGATATTGTTCTGTAAGTCATTAGGGCTCTGTTCACTTTTTTTTTCCTAATTGTTTTTCTTTCTGTATTTCATGCTGATAAATTCTATAGCTATGCCTTCAATCTCCCTACTCTTTTCTTTTGTAGTGTCTAATCTGCTGTTACTCTTATTCAGTGAAAATTTCTGTTTGGAAATCAGGTTTTTCTTTTTTGGGAGTTCTATTTTTTATCTTCTTTTTTTCTCCTCATTATGTTTATTTTTCTTTTAAATACTTTACATAGGTACAATTCCTGTTCTATTTTGTCTGCTAATTTCATCATCTTTGTCATTTTAGGTCAATTTCTCTTGGTAATTTCCTGGTCATGGGTCATATTTCCTATTTTGTGATAAACTTAGAAATCTTTTATTAAATGCTAAATTTTGTCATTATCAGGTTGTCGAATATTTAGAGTTTAACTTTCATTAAAGAGTATTGGCCTTTGTTTTGAAAGACAGTAGGTCAGTCAGTTTGAGTCGTGTTTTTAAGCTTTGATAATTCCAGTATAGCCTTCATCCAAGAAATAGTCCAGATCTACTATCAAGGCATTGCCACTCTGCAGTCTTCATTGGATGCCTCAGATAACCACTTAGGAATCTCCACTTTGGCTGGCCAGAGTTCAAACTTTACCTTGTCCTGTGGTAACTCTGGGAATTTTTCTGCTTACAGCACCTTACAAACTTTACCTTGTCCTGTGGGAACTCTGGGAATATTTCTGCTTTTTTTCATTTTGTGGAGTTTCAATCTACACACGTGTGGCCTAGCACTTAGCAAAGACTCAGGAGGACCCCTATGCAAATTCCTAAAATTCTTTTTACCATCCCCTTTTCCAGAACTCTGTCTTCAACATTCCTGAACTTGATCCCCATCTTCAGCTCAATAAGGCCACTAGGGTTCCCCTCCCAGTCTTTAATTTATTTTTAGGCTAGAAGATGAGGTCTTTAGGGTTTGTTTCTCTCCTCTCGAGTATCACAATTTTATGCTACCTGTTATCCAGTGTCTGAAATCAGTGATGCTCTATATTTTGTCTAAGACAATCATGGCTTTACTCAGGGAAAACTGACAGGAAGGCAATACCATTTTGTTACCTTGATGGTTTCCAGTTTGGGGATGAAGCAAATAACACCACCCTTTTCTCCCAAAAGAGTAACAGGGCATGCAAGGCAGAGCATAGAGTGAGTACTAGACCCCAGAAGCCAATGCTCGGGCAGATTCCTGGAAAAAGAATGGCAGTAAACAGCAGTTAGGGCACAAGCTTCAGGCTGAGGACTCTCAGAAATTCTTTCCTTGCAGAGTAAGGAAGGATGACCAAGAAGTGACTGGTTTATTTTTACAGCAAACTAGATCTTCAAACTTCATTTTCAAAGCCATAATCTATTGTCTTTCATGTCTAGAAACACCTGGTAAAACTATAATCCTTGTAACAAAAATATTTATTGAGTTCCTTCGTGTACAGTGAAAAAGTCCTTGTCATTGAAATCCTCCAAGATGCCAGAGAGAAAGAGAGCTACACCAAACCAATGATGATAAAACTATGTTTGAGGTGTAATCAGAGCACGAAGAGGAAGAATTTACTGCTGTCTGGGTGGCCACCAAACACGTGCAATTTCAAACAGATCTTTCATTATAAGGTTCTGATTGCAAAAGAGGGTTACCAGCCCAGAAGAAATACAGTCAACTGGGCTTACCCAATAGGGTATGGACAGTGGTTTACTCATTTTTTAGTCTCTGTTATAGTACTTCATCTATCTCCAGTGTGAAAGACCAACCAGTGAAGAATTTCCTAGTCTGCTCAGCACAACGATGGTGATACAACTACATTTCAATGCTCTGATTATTAAACTACTCCCCTTCTTATTCACAAACTTTTCATAATTTCAAACATCCAGTTTTTAATAAGCCAACAGAACACAGTCAATCTCAAAGGAAATGCAATTGAAAGTTAAAACTGAAAACAAATCCATTTGTAAGTGTACTACACTTTAAAGAAAACCCTAGGAAGTACAGAATTGAGCCCAGTGGCAAACTACATCAATGTAAATGGCCTGACATTAACCACTTGAACAAGTCAAGCAGTTTTGTGCACAGTTATTATCTAGGCTCAGTGGCACATCTTATATATCCCACAACACATCTGCCTCTTTTTGAAAGCATACCATTAAAAATGCAACGGCAAATCAATTTGCAATGTTGACACGTGCCACATCTGCACAACACGGAACCATGAATGTGTGTGTGTGAGTGCGAGTGTATGCACACGTGACTGTGTGTGAAGGATCGCTGGCAATGAAAGTTGCTGCTTTTATTTACTCAGCAGGTATTGAACGCTCTGCTAAATGTGCTCACTGCAATGGGAATTCCAAAGCACAATATTATTTCCCTCCCTCAATAATGGTTTTCTGCTTGTGAAAGAGCAGAACTCTGCAGCAAAGAGAACCTATTACTTAGAAGCGGGAGCATATTGGATGGAAGCTGGAAGTGTCCCTCAGGCAGTAAAATGCAAGCCATGCCTCTGCTCAACTCTCACAGATCCAACTCAATTTTGTGGTGTGCACAGTTGTGCCGAGTAGCACAGCCCGTGCTAAATAAGCCTATGCCTACTTGGAAGGTCAGCAGTTTTCCAGGGAACAAGGAAATATGCAGCTAAGGACAGTGCAGCACAACTAAGGAAAAAATTTAATTAAAACTGAATAATTATGTTTCCACATGCAGAGACTCAGGAAAGTCTGTAGGGAGGTGAATTTTCTTGCCTCCAGAGGACATATATTTGAATATGCCCAAAATAGAAAAGGCAAATCAGAATACATATGCTTTAAATAGATGAAGTTCTTGTTACATATGAAGGAAAACAGAGTTTCAGCAGGGCCTCGTTTACTTCTGCATTTCTTTTAGAACACCAAGATGTTATCCATGTAAGTTTAGCAGTAACTGAATTGTTCCTGCCTTCTTCCTTTACCTTATATTCAGCAAAGATAAACATTCTTTTAAAAATAAAAAACTATGCTTTATGGGAAGTGAAAGAACCAGCTTCCACTGGTTACCTGCTGTATTATTCCAGTCATGTGGCATTTTGGAAAACACAAAAATGCAGGAACAGAGGACAGATAAGTAATGGCCAGGTGGTGCCCAGGGAGAGAGAGCCTGAATACACAAGAGGCAGTTTGAAGGTATTCTTTGGGATATGAAAATTGTTCTATATCTTATCTGTGGTGGTGGTTACAAGAATCTATACATGAGGCTAGGGCCGGGCACAGTGGCTTACGCCTGTAAGGAGGCCAAAGCAGGCAGATTGCCTAAACTCTCAGGTTCAAGAGCAGCCTGAACAAGAGGGAGACCCCATCTTTAAAAAAAATTAAAAATAAATAAATAAATAAAAAGAATCTATGTGTATATAAAAACGTATAGACTTGCACACTCCCCAAATTGTGTTTTATTATATAGAAAGTGTAAATATTTATTTAAAAATTATGGCTGTGGCTCACGCCTGTAATCCTAGCACTCTGGGAGGCCAAGGCAGGTGGATTGCCTGAGCTCACAGGTTCAAGACCAGCCTGCGGAAGAGTGAGACCCCCTCCTCTAAAAGAAATAGCCCAGCATTGTGGTGGGCACCTGTAGTCCCAGCTACTTGAGAGGCTGAGGCAAGAGGATCTCTTGAGCCCAAGAGTTTGAGGTAGAGTGGTAGAGTGCTGTGGCATCACAGCTCACAGCACTCTACCAAGAGCAACAAAGTGAGACTCTGTCTTGAAAAAATAAATAAATTATTGTATGAGTGCCTATTTTGTACCAACACAGCCATAAGATTATCCTCGCTGTACTGATGTTCATGTCTGCCATCTCACCTACAGTGTCGTCAGCATCACAATAGCCTGGCTACAGCATCACTATAGCATCACTACGGCCGTATTTGTTTCCAGCATCGTCACGGCATTGTTACACCGGTGTCACCTAAGTTTCCTAAACCTCTTAACTAAAGAGTCTAACGCAAGCTAAAGTAATTAATGGTTGCTGTGAAGCATCCACTTTTCTCATTTGCTTGACTTTCAATTCATTTTTCCATCTTTTGGGTGATAAATATATAACTAGCAAGTTACAAAAATAGCAAGATATTTTTGATATCTTATCCCGAAAAGCTATGTCTCATCACAAATTCTCTTAATTTTCTTCCCTCTTCCTTCTTTAAGAGAATAACCAGAAACTCTAAGGAAATTGCATCATTTGCTCATTTTTGAGAAGTGGCTTTTCTTGTATCAAACAAACCACTTGGAATCAATGGCACCCCGACATAGAGTCTAAAGAAAACTCGCATACACTGCTCCTTCCCCATTCTCTTTGCTTTCCTTCCCTGTTGCCACTTTCAAGTTGTTAATAAAATATCAAGTATGATATTTTACATTTGAAAGCCCACCAATGCCATCCACAGTGCGGCCTTCAAACCCCGAGTCACCAGCAGATAGTAAAGACTTCTCACGTGAGTGTCTCGCAGGTCCGACCAGACACAACTCCTTCTAATGCCGAGAACCTTTCCAGGGTGAGCATTTTCTCTCCTGCTGTGTTTCTGGGAACAGGAGAATCCACACCATGTCTTCCCTAACTCCTCTCAATCCTGCACTAGCAGCAAATCCCTCTTCAAAACCTCGGTATTGCTAAGGATCTCCACATTTTCCAAAAGTGGCTCTTAGTGCTGGCTAGTTGCCTCTCTAGCCTAAGAACAGCAGACTCCTGCCCTTTCCAGTTGTCCCCCCTCCCTTGTATCTGGGCTTTGTCCATCATGGTGAGTCTATGTATTCGCTCTCTCACAGACTGAACTTACTTATTTATGTACTTACTGATTTTGAAACGGTCTCACTCTGTCACTCTGGGTAGAGAGCCACAGCATCACAGCAACCTCAAACTCTTGGGGTCAGCCTCCAGGGTAGCTGTGATTACAGGTGTGCACCATGACAGCCGGCTAATTTTTTTTCTATTTTTTTAGTAGAGATGGGGTCTTCCTCTTGCTCAGGCTGGTCTCCAACTCCTGAGCTTAAGTGATCACCCTGCCTCAGCCTCCCAGGGTGCTAGGGTTACAGCCACGAGCCACCACACCCGGCCTGAGCTTCTCTTGAAGGCCTCCCTGTCCTGCCCTGTTTCCAGTCCCCCGTCCCTGGCGTTGGCGGGTCCCTGACCTGAGACCTCCTCGTAGAGACCTTGCCGGTGTTTCCCAGCATGCACCAATGGAAAGCCAACCTTATTTTTCTTCCAGATCCTCAGTTACATTTGAAAGCCCACCAATGCCATCCACAGTGCGGCCTTCAAACCCCGAGTCACCAGCAGATAGTAAAGACTTCTCACGTGAAGCATCTTCGGTGATTTCTTGAGTATTCTTGCGGAGCTTCTCCTGTATTTACATGGAAATACTTTTGGAAAAGACATTTATGAATAAAATAGTGTATTATCCACATTGTCCTGTGATTGGCATTTTGCTTTGGATACTTACTGACCTTTATATTTCAAAATAACTATATCCACTTTACTCTTTTTAATAGCAGCATAATTGGTATTCAAAACAGCTTATTAATCAAACCTTTATTGTTTAAATTGTTTTTATTTTTCCGTGGACATCATAAACTATGGTGCAGTAAACGTCCTTGGTCTTACATTTTTGCAAACACACGCAGTATAATTGTAAGGAAAAAATTGAAGTGGAATTATTGCCACGTGAACACATTCAGGGTATTCTTCACCAGAGAGTTCACCAGATTGTCCTCTCAAAGCCATCAGTTTGTATTTCGACCCAAAGGATGCGAGAGCTCCTGATCCACACACCAACACCAAGGCCGTGTATTCTCGGACTTTAAAATCTTTTCTTCTCTGATAGATTTTTAAAAAGTTATCTCACTATTGTTTTAACTTGCTTTATTTACATACAAACGAGGTCCATATCTTTACTTATGATTTTGGCCAATTCTTCTCTTTTTCTGGGAACTATGCTTTTTGCCTACTCTGTGACCGGTTGAGATCCTCTCCCACAGGATTCTGAGCCCACAGACCCTCTTCTGCCTCCTCAAGCCCAAGCAAGGTCGCCGGCATTTCTGTTCTTACAACTGACCTCAAGGGGCTCAGCAGGGCCACCTCTCTGGACCTCCCACCAGAAATAAGGCAAAGGACTTATCCACTGTCAGATTCCCTTCCGGCATCACCCTCCACCCAGTATCCAGAGCAGGTCAGAGGTGGTATGGGGGGCACAGCCGCACCCGCTATCTGAGTCCTAACTCTCGCCCCTCCCCTCCTTCCCTCCCCCCAGGTGTGAGGCTTTTATCCAGCCCTGGGAGAGGCCATGGGAGTCTAATTCAGTCACCTTGCTGTGACTAATTTGTTGAATAAACAGGACTTGTGACGTCTAAACACAGCTTTGTTTTTGTTTCCCCCATCCCTTTAAACTCTTTTCTGTGCCGATCATCTTTACCAGAATAAAATTCTAGTAGTTCCTTGTACTCCGGGTTTCTCTCTTATATTACGTAAGTCACAAACGTCACATCCTTTTGGTCACTAGAGTGTCCAGTCCTGGTGATGGTGCTCCCCACCCAGCCCTGAAGTTACGGCCCTGTTGGTGCCGGCTGCTCCAGCCAAAGCCTGGGGTGCAGAGATGGGTGGTCCATCCTCTCCTCCTCCGCGGCCCTCCCCGACTGCCCCCCCTCAGTCCCTCTCACTGTACAGCAGGGAGGAGTGTAAGGGGCACCCGGGCCCGCAACTTGAGGCTCTCAGACCTGCCCCTGCTCTCCAGGGGCACCAGGAGTGAGCAAACAAGTGAATGAAGCTTCCTCTCTCCTGTCCCGCAGGTCCCCTAGGAGGCCCCCTGGTCCCCCGAGGATAAGGCTCTGCTCTGCGGGGGCCCCGCACTCCTTCCCAGGCTGCCCGCCTCTTGGCTGAGGTGTTGGGTCCTCTGCTGCCCCTGTGAGCCAGCCTGGCCTCCGGCCGTGAGGCGGTCACCCACTCTGGGATGCTGGCAAGTCTCCACACAGCAGCACCCATGCAGGCCCGAGTCCACGTTCTTGCTCCCTCTCAAATCACAGGCAGGGGAGTGGCTGCCACCATCACTGTTGCTGAGGCTGTCCACCAGGGCTGGGGCTTCAGTCCCCTGCAGCACCAACCCTGGGAAATGCAGCCCCAGGTTCTCCATGTGGTCCTCTTGAAGCCCAGCCAGCAACGCTTGGACTGTGGGGCCATTGTCAGAGGTGGGGAACACAGCCCAGGCCTCTTGTCCTAGCTACTGGAGAGGCTGAAGATGGCTTGAGCCCAGGACATTCAGGCTGCAGTTAGCTCTGATCTGACCACTGCACTCCGGCCTGGGCAATGGAAAAAAGACGTCTCAACAACAAAAGAAAAAGTGAAGGAAAGATGGCGGGCTTCAGGACACACGACCCCAAAATATAGCCCTTTGGCAATTGGAACAATTTGCAGAAAAGGGTAGGACTCTGTGACTTTATTCTGTCCCTCTCCCCTGAAAGCCAAAAACCGAGAAAGCACTTCCGCTGAAGTAGGTCATAAGACCCTCACGTGAGAGCTGCCCACCCTGTATCCGGAGGAAAGGCCTGACTTCTCTCTGAAGACAGGGACACAGAGAAGAATCTGAACAAACGGGCTTGCTAAGTTCTCCCCAGTTTATTTCTGTTAGATGGCAGCTTTTGTCCAGTCATACTTCTCAATAGTCCACTTCTCCAACATAGCAGAAGAAATACACAGGTTTCCCTGCCAATGTCTGTTTCTTTGGATCTTCACTTCTGAAGGCTCCTGTGTCATGTAAAACTTACGTAAATGCACATAAATCTGATGCTTTGCTCTTGTTAATTTGTCTTTTGTGATAAGTGCCCAAGAGCTGAAACTACCGATGGGGAGAAAAGATGCTTCTTTCTCCTGCACGGGAGGTTCTTGGGCATTTTAAAGGGGGAATGAGGGAGCAGGGAGGGGGAACGAGCCAGATTCCAGTAGACTCCGGGGACTGAAAAATACAAGAAAGCCAGTGAGAGAGTTTTTCGAAGGAAAGGTGGTTAGGCCACCCTGTCTGCCAGCTGGTGTTAATGGGAGTTGGGCTTCTGCCTCCCGAAGGGCCTGGGACACAAAAGCCTGCTCCTTCCTGAGGATTTCATTTCAAAGCCTGCCTTTCAGGTTTCGGAGAGAAACAGGTCCTGGGTTCTTGTCCTCCTTGTTCTACCAGAGGGCTTGCTTCCCAAAGGGACAGGGGAAGGTTTGACAACTGTTAAGCTTTTTGGGTTTTTTTTTCAGTAAATGCACTAAGAAAGGGAGGTCAGGAGGCCTTTGTCAGGTGTTGGCTGGAAGAAACGGGAAATGTTTTGACATGACCTTTTCAAGGGTGTGGGGGACATCCCCGGGACACAGCCTTAGGCTGCTAAAAGCTAAGGCAAAGTTTGGTCACATCTCTTAGAGCGGGCTTTGGATGCATTCCTTCCACCGGAGAGTTTTCACGGTTCTCAGCAGACTCTGCCTACCGTAGACAGGATACAGTGTCAAGTACAGCTTGCTCCAAAATATGGCCCCCTCACAAAACTCTTTCACCCCTTTCCTATGTTCTTAACCTTACTAAAGGTTCTGGATGTCACTCCCTTTGTTCTGACGACCTAGGTCTGTCTCTAACATGCAGTGGGATTCTGTTTCCAACTTGCCAGTGCCTCAATAGGAACAGCACACAGAGCCCAACTCCAACATCCTGTTAACTGGCAAACTGATGGCAGATACCAAGAACTCAAAAGACCTAAAAAGCAGGAAAATCAGCTTCTTCAACTTCTCTGTTTTGGTTGTAGTCTCTCACCAGAGACAAGGTCTTATTTGAAATGAGATGGGTGATGGGGCAAAACAAAGCGATTACATACAAAGAAATGAAAATGCCAAAATCAATCATATATTGTAAAAATTTTTCTATTTTCTTATATTCTTAACAGATTAATAGCCTAGGTCTGAGAAATACATTTTTAACTTATGTTTTTATAAAATGAATAGTCCTGTTATATTACTTAATATGTTAATTATGTCATATTGTTTTAGAATTCAGAGGTTATCTTTTTTTCTCTAAGTCTGCCCAAACAAGCATATAAACCAGAAAAATGTTTACGACAACGACATCATAACTACATCACAATTGATCCTCTCTGCCGTTTTCCAAGTTTAGTGACTAGGTGTTTCATGTCACATAAAATATATAGGTAGTAGGTTGGGCGTGGTGGCTCACGCCTGTAATCCTAGCACTCTGGGAGGCTGAGGCAGGTGGAGTTTGAGACGATCCTGAGCCACAGTGAGAGCCCATCTCTACTAAAAATAGAAAAACTAGCTAGGCATTGTGGCACATGCCTATAGTCCCAGCTACTCAGGAGGCTGAGGCAAGAGGATTGCTTGAGCGCAAGACTTTGAGGTTGCTGTGAACTATGATGCCATTGCACTCTACCCAGGGTGACAGAGTGAGACTCTTTCTAAAAATATATAATAATAATAGGAAGAAGAAGAAGAAGAATGCAGGTGGCTTCACTTCCTGTTTCTGTCTGAGATAATGGTGTACAAAATCCCAGCGAGACTAAATTACTTCTTGAGAAAGTCAAGATGGGAAGGAGCATTACCACTTTCTGTGCTGGGGGGGCACTGTGTGCTCCTCAGCTGGGGGTTATGTGACGCCCCCCAACCAGGAGTGGATCTGGGAAATATGTGGGGCTCGTTTGGGTGTCACAATAACTGCAGTCTGCTGGCATTTTGATCCTGGGGGTCAGAAACAGTAACATCTCATTATACACAGAACCATCCTACTCTACAAACAGGTAGCCAAACCCAAATGCTAGTTGTGCCCTGCATTGAAATACTGATTTAGGGGAGTAGAGCCTGTATTCATCAAGATTTTTAGTTGTAAACAACAGAACCAACTTTAGCTTAAGTGAGAAAGGAACTTATTAAAGGGTTATTTGGTAATTCACAGAATCCCCCAGAAAGTCCAGAGAATCAGGCTGAGGTGCCAAACAGCAGGAACAATGCTCCCTTACACTGCCAGCTGCTCTGGGTGACCACGTTGCTGCTCCTCTCTGCTATGCAAACATAGGAAAGGTGTCCCAAAGATGCTGGGCAGTCACTAAGTGTGACGAATGTCCATCAAACCATCTAAAGCCTTTGTCACATGTTTCTCCCTAAAGACACCTTACCAAGCATGGACCTGGTAAAAATACCTTCTAATTTTGTCTTCTAGAATCATAAAAAGACAGGCTTCTGGCTTAGCGCCCATAGCACTATGGTTGCGACACTGGCCACACACACCAAGGGTGGTGGGTTTGAACCCAGCCTGGGCCAGCTGAACAAAGAGGACAATTGCAACAGAATGAAGGCACTATGGCAGGCACCTGTGGTCCCAGCTCCTTGGAAGGCTGAGGCAGGAGAATAGCTTAAGCCCAAGAGTTTGAGGTTGCTGTGAGCTGTAATACTAGGGCTCTCTACCAAGGGTGACATAGTGAGACTCTGTCTCAAAAAAAAGGTAGGCTTCATTTCCCCTCACTGTTGCATATTCAAGCTATTTTCTCTATTTCATTTAGCATATCTGATTTTTATTTTTTTTGGAATGGTGCATATGTACCCTTTTTGCTTCTTTCCTCAGCACTGTAATTCTTTTCCAGCTGTTGGTACTCCTTATGACAGTAGCTTTTCCGAAATAATGTGAACCACTAAAGAGAAAGCATCATAGGTTTACCGGAAACGATGAATTAATTTCTCAGTTTTATTATTCCTCTGATGATATAACAGAATTTCATGGTCTTCTGATAAGTGACTAATGATGGGATATGTAGAGGAATAAATACTGCAGTTTATGTTTTAAAATCATCCCAAATCACCTGAGTTTATTTGTTCCATTTAACGGATTCCAATAAGCAGTTCTGAATATATTACCCTGGAGATGATAACAGCACTTCTGTCAGAAGCTCTCAAAGTACCTTATAAATAAGCCTATTATCCCCCAAAGTGTGATCCAAGAAAGAAGTGTTGTAGCTAGTATCACAATTTTAAATGCACTGACTCCAAGAGAAGTACTCTAATATTCATTTTTTCTGTGGATGAAATAATCTCAGAACTGCTATTGAATTCAAGTAGGAACCTGGAGACTACTTTGACATTGACCTGGCCGAGCACGGTGACTCCCACCTGTAATCCCAGTACTCCAGGAGGCCAAGATGGGTGGACTGCTTAAGCTCAGGAGTTCAAGACCAGCCTGAGCAAGAGTGACACCCCCATCTCTACTAAAAATAGAAAAAATTAGCCAGGTGTTGTGACAGGTGCCTGTAGTACCAGCCACTCCAGAGGCTGAACTAAGATGATCACTTGAGCCCAAGAGGTTGAAGTTGCTGTAAGCTATGAAGCCACAGAACTCTCCCCAGGGTGACAGAGTGAGTCTTTTTTTTCAAGGGAAAGAAAAGTATTATAGGTAAGAGTTCAGTGTTGAAAGCAATGATGATATGTTATCCATTCATCATTTTATGTTTGGAGATACTGTGCATTTATTGTCTTTGATTGAATAACGAAATAAACTCTTAATTTGTCACATGATGCGGCAGCTGATTGATTCATCTGTGATTGAATACAGAGGACAGAAAACACATCTTTTTGGTCATAGGCCTGAAATGACATCTAGAATACGAAGTCAAACTGCCTTAGTTACTTCCTCATGGGCATATCTGGCTTTTGGAATGTTTCAGAGGTGATGCATGTGGAATTTTGAAACACATAATTTGAATCTTAAAATTGTTAATATTAAAAATTAAGATTTTTATTAAATTAAAAACTAATATTAAAATTTACCAGATATAAATCTAGTGTATCTCAAAGGCCTCTATCTGGTTAGTCAACACTGAGAAGTAGATTGATGCAAGAACAATCTAAGATGCTATAAATGGGACCAAGTTCAAAGCGGACAAAATCTTGTCCTGTCATTGAAAAGATTACTTTCTTTCACAGTGTATGCCACACCTCTTGGGAGTGGGACAAAATTATATGAGAGACCTTACCTAACAAATGCAAACATTGTAACCTAATTCTTTGTACCCTCAATTAACCTGAAACAATTAAAAAAAAGAAAATATTACTTTTTGACATCCCTAAAAATATTCATGTAGGATCTACTATTTTTCCAGTGACTCATCCCCAAATGTTAAAATGTGGTTGTAACTGTAAATATGCACTAATGGGTCTTCCCTACGTGAAACTGACAATTAATACAAACCAAACAGAACGTAAAGTTTCTAGAACTCAAAGTCTGTCATTGCCAACAGATGGAAAAGTGTGACACCATCAAGAAGGCCACGCACAGCATTAGCATGAGTAGCAGGGCAGAATGACCACAAAGAGCACTGCTCTAGGATCCTTGGAAATCACATGGCCTAACTCTCAAATTACAGATTGGGAAGGGAGACTTACAGAAATGAATCGCTCTGCTCAAGGTCAGATGTCAGTAGTCAACTCAAGGCTAAAAGACAGTCCGTCTCTTGGCCTAAGCCAGCACTCTATCACCAACCATGCAGTTAACCCACCAGAAGACAAGGCTATACAGTTATCAATTTATGACACCTTCTTTGGCTATGTGAGCCAACAAGCAATTATTTCATGACTCTGATTAATGAGAATAAAATCATTTTAAACATTTCAGATCCCAAACTTAGATTTTTACAAATTAATGTCTTACTAACTTTAAAACGTAGAAAATAAAGAAAATTTGTTTCATTTTATACTTACTATTGTCTTCATTAATTTGCTTAAATGGAGATTTCATTGCTGAAGATGAGAATCCTTAATCCCTAAATTAAATACCTGGGTTTTAGGTTTTTTTTCCCCAGTTCCATCACATCAGCGGACCACTCTTATGTATGTTCATAGAAATTCAGGGCTGCAAAGTAGCTAGTTAGACAAATGAATGTGACTTTCCCTTTGTTACAAACACATCTTTACTTTGTAAAATACATTGTACTTAGTGGAGAGAGGAAGTGTTGCATTGTGGAAAGAGTGTCTGTCAGCTTCGAAGTAGAACAGATCTGTGTTTAAATTTAGCCCAATTTTGTATTAACTTTATGCCCTTGAGCCATTTAACCATATATGGCCCTAGTTTCCTAATCTATGAAAGTACTAATTGCTTCCTAACAGAGTCACTGAAGGGAAGAAATTTAATCATGTGCTAAAATCACCTGGCCCACAGCCTGGGACTCAGCAGGTATTTAACAATGGAAATTATAATTCGCAAATAAAGTAATAATAAGACACATAACCTCAAATTGGAAAAAGCATACTATTTTAGCCTTTCAAATTATTCAGGCAGATTGGGAATAGCTCCTTGAGGATAAGATCTTTGTAGATACATGAGGATAAGTGTGATCTCTTCAGAAATGTTGGTAACTTAGGTTATGGGACGGGGGTACACTGACGTAGAGCCCTGCGTTATGATTCAGATCCAGTTCCCTAATAGCTGTGGCCTTGGGTAAGGCACTCCACCTTTTGGAATCTGTTTGCTCATTTGAAAAATAAGGTAAGGCCAAAACATACCTTTGCGTCCTATCTTAAGGATTTCCTTAAGGAAGCCGTCTATGAAGAGTAAGACCCTTCTACCTACCACTGAAAGGGTTTGTGACAAGCAGCTCCAGCTTCCTGCACCTGAGCGGGTTGCTCCTCTCATCTTTGCCACTGACACCACTGATGCCATCTTTGCCACTGACGCCACTTGCAGTGACACATTCTTAGCTGTTTATAAGATGTTATTTAGATTTTCTTTGAATGTAAAGTTCTGCTGTGAATTCTCTGTGAAGCTGACTGACTTGAAATGATTTAAAAGTCTAAAGTCAAACATGCTTTGATAACTGTGCTATCTTAGCACAAAGGACAGGAACGTAAAGGTGAGGAGACACTGAAACTATCAGAGCTCCTATCTATGACTTCCTTATACCAACACAGATCCAATAACTTCCAAGAGCAAGGAAAAACATGAGGAAGGCAACAAGGGAAAACAATGCATTTATTAAGAGGCATGAAAATGCATAAACTCATTTATAAATAAATGTTGTATAATTTACCCAGTGAAAAAATAGCTAAAATCCATGAGTAAACTGGATTTTATATTTGAAATGATTACATATTTGATCTCCAAAAACTTCCCCCTCCATCATGATTTATTGGTAGCAGCAATTTTACAATATATAGAGAAAGCTGTTAACAATAATCACCATATTTGGGGAAATTGTTCAAGAGTGCTCTTTAAAAATAAACCAGTGCAAACAAATTCAGATTATAAGGGATATGATAAAACCTGGAGCTTATCTTCAAAAAAGTAGAAAATAAAAATCCCAAACATTTATTCATTAAGAAATGAAAAAGCAAACTACATTTTGATCTGTGAAAAATAATATACAGATATTATAAAACATTCTTAACCAGTGATTGCAATAATTACATTTATAAATGTTCAAGTACTAATATTCAATAAACATTCAAATTCTCATTGAAAGTAACACTAGATGTAGACAAGCCTAGACAATGCTTCTTTTGATTTAATAACAATCATTTTAACAGGAGGCTTGTGACCCTTAAAATACTGTTGTTGGCTTTTTTGTTTTTGTCTGTAAATGATTTTTTTCACAGTCTATAATTTTTATCTGTAAGGACCCAAGAAACATCTCACAACAACTAATTAAGGAGACATTTCTATAAAATAACTATCAATATTATAGAAACAGACATTCTAAAACACAAGTTTAGCTCAAAAAATAAAAGGGCAGAAACAGTTTCTTTGGCAAGAAATTATTAATTCCTTACCAAATGCTGATTTGCTGTTGTCCAGACACCATCAGAACATTTCTGGAGTATTTACCAAAGAGTTATTTAATAAGCTGAAAAGATTTCACAAACTATGTTGCCATAACAGCAATGTAGAGCTTATGTTAAAGTCATACCCAAATCAACATCATTCGCTTGATTACTGTTGTTAATGTGTCTTCCTTCAAAAAGCTCCCTTCTAATTTTGGCCTGAGTCTCGGGCTTTAATAAAAGTTCCCTTATCTGTTTCACTTTGGACTTCAGAATCATCCTTTCTTGACGCAAAGCTTCATCAATTAAGTCTTGAATTCCAATAGGTTTCTTGCCTAAGAAAAAAAATTATATAATACCTTTAAAGTACAAATGCTGATGAAAAACATTAAATATGGCATACTGACTTATCAAAATGAAGGTTAAAAAAAAAACCTTTAAAATGTTGGCCACATTTTATAGAAAAGGTTGCATTTCACCAAAAATATATCATTTACATAGAACATAATCTACTATAAATACAGATCACTGCATAGCAATAGCACACTTAGGACAAACAAGAAATATTATGGACTAATTGTACAGACGATCATTTCAACAGTGGATAATTGTACAGATGATAATTTCAAAAGTGGATATCCTTAGCACTGAATAGCTGTGTGTGAGAGTTCTGTCCTCAGATTAAGTAGTCACATGCCCTGCTAATCGATATAAATGGCAGTATTCTGTTTATGGCAAGGCCTCGTCCATGGCCTTTGTGTCCAGGAGGCACAACCCAAGTCACCCCTCCGTTGTGTATGGCGGAGGGCAAGTGAAACTTGGGATGTTCTTCATTCATAAATTAATTTCCTCTGCCAGTCCCAGCACTCCATCCTTCTTCTGTCAAGTTTCAGAAATGCAAACACATCAATCACGAAAATATTAGGCAATCTACTGGTCTGAACAAGAGAAACTTAAACGGCACATTGCGAGTCAGTCTCTAGACTCAGCAGAGGGGAGCAGGATGCTTTTCATGGAGTAGCGGGAACCTGCCTTCCAGTCTCATTTCCTGTTGTTCTCACTGCCATGGCCATTCCGATCGGCCTCTTCAGTTTTCACAGAGCTCCCCTCCCCTGGCTTGTTTTTATTCTGTGTTTCATCCAGATACTGCTGGACAGCCTTGAGCACTGCGTTCTCCACCAGCCTCTTACTGAGCCTTACCAGTTCTGCGTCATCAGGCTCCCCTCCGTTCTTTTCACCTACATTCCATAATAGAGAAGAGAGGTCACTGAGATCACATTGCCATAGAAACTCAGCATGCAGGGGCCGGCTAGTTCCCTCAGCTAAAAAGAGCAAGTGTTCTTCAGTCTAGTATATTGGATCTATAAATCCAAGAATAGTGGGTTGGCTTTTCATTTGGTATTTGCCGAATCAGGAGCCTGTCTATTCCTGAAGCCTTCAGGTTGAAAAGTAGTTCATTAGCCCCAATCTAGAAATACTCTATCTAGCGATGCTACAAGTTTCCCACTAATACTTGGAAATGTTATTCTTTCATCCAAAGCTAATTGTTGCTATTTATGTATATGAGCCCACCATCTGGAGCCTCAGACAAGTGAATTCACCAAGTCCATCTACCTCTGCTTCTCCTCCAGTGCCAAGTATCAGTTGGTTAAGATTTCCCTATCATCTCTTATGATCACTAATCCTAAAATGCTTGATCTATAGACTGTGAATAAACTCTCAGCATTCCCATGATGATGAAAACAGTTAATACTACTAGGAATTGGTTTAAAATAAGCTTGTAAGACAAACATTCTTTTTAATCTCTGTGCTATCACTGCAATTTAAAAAGGAGGAAATTCTCCAAAGAACAGTTAGGATTACGATGGCAAATTACTAGATGTTAATAGTTAAAGGTCATTTTGCTTCCTCACTAGTCATGATCCAGATCTAACCACTCCATCTTTCATTCTACTCTAAAAGAGCTGGTTCTCATCTGTTCTCAGGCAACACGTTTCCCAGTCACTCCCTTCCATGGCTCCCTCAACTGGGGAAAGGAACTAGGGAGCTCTTTTTCCGTATCCCTTCTGCGCTCTTCTTCCTTTGAGCTGTGGACCCAGAAGGCAGATGGTTGGAGGCAAAGAAGTCAGCAGAATGCTCAGTTCTAGAAGATCACCTAAGGGCTCTGGAAATAAGGACAGTGTTGTACTTGCCTCTTCAGGTCTGGGACAGGCAGAGAGAAAGAGTGTGAGCTGGAAGATGGACATTATTTCCTATCTTCACATGGAAGGGTGATTGAAGCTACATCAAAGGTGAGAACTGGTCCCCAACCCTCCTTCAGAGCTCACCTCTCTAGTGTGTAACATATATCCAGGACTAACTCATTTACAACCACTCCCCCCATTCCCAGTGACATCCTAAGCAGAAGAGAAGATGGGGTGAGACCCATCCAGAGAGCATGACAAGAGGAAGCCTAAGCAGCTGCTTTCCCCTCTATGAGGCAATATGACACCCCAGACCTGTGATCAAAAGTCTAGCAGAACATTTGCAGTACAAAATATGTTTGGAATTAAGTACGTTTCAACTTAGCAATAACTATATAGAACTTACTAAATGTAAATACATCAGGATATTATTAAAAGAAAGAAATTCATTACAAATATGACTTTAGGGGGCAAGGTAAGACTGTATTTATTAGTAAGAATGAATACATATGCTGCTTACTATCTTTTTTTTTGAGACAGAGCCTCAAGCTGTCGCCCTGGGTAGAGTGCCATGGTGTCACAACTCACAGCAACCTCAAACTCTTGGGCTTAAGCAATTCTCTTGCCTCAGCCTCCCAAGTAGTGGGGACTACAGGTGCCCACCACAACACCCGGCTTTTTTTTTGTTGCAGTTACCATTGTTGTTTTAGCTGCTCCAGGCTGAGTTGGAACCTGCCAGCCTCGGTGTATGTGGCCAGCGCCCTACCCACTGAGCAAATGCCACCATATACTGTTTACGATTTAAAGGATTTTATTTCAGTCTTACAATGGGGTTTTTCTACTGTATAGATGACATCTCCAAATGCATTACCAGCAGCTATTTATATAATGTTTCTTCCAATTTAAAAGGAGGACTCCAAGTGCCAGTGAAGGAACACTTGTTAAGTACCTTTGAAAACACTGTAAGTGGCATTCCGCATCGGCCACCCTACTTGTGTCTGCCACAAGGCCAGCGATTGCATTTGCAGGGGCTGCTCCTTGACTGAGTCAGCTTTCTCACTGGTAAGATAGCAGGGCTGTATGTGAGTCTCTGAGATCCCTGTCAGGTCGAATAACCCAGGATCTGTGTTTTCTATCAGTTCACATCAAGTGACCCTGTTACTTTAAACTCTAAGAAATCTAAAATACAAAAATCTTCCCACAAAAAGCTAAGTCCTCCTCTGACTATCCTATTTTTGTTTATGCATTTATTATTAACTAAATCAGTCAAGCTCAAAATGAGATTGTCACCACCTTTGACGTCTTCCTTCCCCACCCCCAACCCACTTAATTACCAAATTTGCCGATCTGTGCTCACAGCGTCTCCTTTCTTCAATGCAGGTGGTCTAACACCTCTGGATTAATATTTCTAAAACATCTCTTTCACTCTCCACTACAGGGACACGTAAGCCTGTCTCCCAGTGCTTTCTCAAATTTGATTCCCTAACACTGCCACACAAGTGTCAACCTCCGACATCTCCTCAGGAGCCTCCATACCACACCCTATTCCTAGACAGCCCTCCCTGTCTTTCAGGGACTAAATCCCACCTACTCCATGAAGCCACCGCTGACTAACCCTACTGGAAGTATGATCCTTTACTGGATTCTGATAACTAACCGCATGACCATTTGGTCATTCATTCAACAAGTGTGTGCCAAGGACCTACTATATGCCTGGAATTCTTCCAACCCATACAGATACAGCAATACTCACTACAAAACAATATCTCCCTGGTCTTCTATTCCCAATTCCCTTACAAATTATTTACTCAATGCTACTGATTCAGTATCTGCTCTGCTAAAAACGCAGTCATGAGTACAGAAAGTAACTAGGCTTCTCAGTTATCTCCTCCTCTGCTGACATATGGCACAGTTTATTGGCTCAGTGAATATTTGTTAGTTAAGAGAATAGTTGACTGAAGTCCTTGAAGGCAGTAGCAACATTTTTAAATGTTACTATCTTCCTATAAGGATAGCATACCATGGCCAGAAATTTAAATTTAATACTAAACTTAAATGTTAATATTTAATATTAACATTAAAACAAGAGCAGAGAATACCAAAATGATTTAAATATCCATGCAAAAAATACATATCCACTTTGCTTGATGAACCTTGTTAAGAAGACAAAATATCTGACCTGGGGGGAAATCTTAACTACCTACAATAACTAATTAACTAACCAATCACAAAATAAACAAATATAATGATTCTTCCAGATCTGTCCTGGACTCCAGCCTCCCCTTATGGTTTCTGCAAAGCATCCTTGAGCTATTCATGGAGGTCCAGTACAAGCCCATAGGAAGGCTTATCAGAGAGCCCTGCAAAAATATAGCAATTTTAAAAAGTGTATCTTCATTCCAGTGAGACCTTATTTGTGTTCCAACTTTTAATAGACTTAATTCAACTTAATTAAAAAGAAGTTTAAGATTAAAACTACAGTGTATTCTTCTGCTCACTACTAAAATGGGTTATCTGCCTTTCACATGAGTGTCTCAGATAAATGATAAATGACTATCTTCATTTTAACTCTAGCCTGGTTAAAAATGGCAGCTCAACATGCCACTGCAACATACACAGCTGTTTGTTGATATTCCAACAAAAGTACAAAGAATATTCTGAATATAAGCAACAAACTCATAACAAATATATTCTTTCTTTGATTAGTTAATATCATACCTACATGAAATGACAGATTAACCTTTTATTTGACCCTTTTATTTTGGAAATCCCCCCAAATATCTTTGATCTTCTCAGGAGAAGAATAAAAGTACAAAAGAGAGATAATGAAAGATCTTTTAAACTAAACAAATACAGTACTATCAGTACTTGAAAAACTTTTTAACAAACTTGAAATAAGCAATTCCACATAAAAATTATTATCTGAGATCTCTGATACCCACCAAGTATAAGGATAGAATTTATTTTTGTAGTCCTAATAAAGAAAATAAATGAACTTCTGTGGGATAGCAAGAATGTTTCATACCTATTAGGATAATCAAGCATCAAAATTAATGTGATTCAGCTGGTCTTATGAGTTAACAATACCTTAACTGATGTCACATGAAAGGCTCCAGAAACCATCAATACCCCATATGTACTGCCAACATTTAGGTACCTGTTTGTCCTGACAAGAATAAACTCCACAATTTTCTGAAGAGGGAAATGAAGAAAATCTTCATTACAGTACAACGTAAGGTGAAGGGAGATAGTAAAACCACATTAAAATAAACACATTAAAACAGTAAACAGGAGAACATTGAAAGTTCTGGGGGAGGCAAGATGGAGGACTAGAAGCAGCCTATCGTGCCGCTCTCGAGGAGAGGATCGGAATTTGCAGGTCGATGCCCACCTATGGATGGGTCTTCTTGAAAAGAGCATTGTGAATCATCAGAGCAGTAATGGGGGACACTCAGAGTGAAGGAGAAAGGTACCTGGGGGAGACATCATGGAGAAGGACAAGAATAGAGAATAGTAGGACTCCTTGCTCTCCACCAGAGACACTGCAGCCAGAGCTCTGGGGGCCCCCCACCCCTGCAGACCCCCAGACTGATCAGGGGCTGCTTGGAGTCTGTGCAGCGACACTGCACTAGGCAGCAAGCACAGCAGGGACTTCCATTCCTGGGACACTGCAACTCATGCCATTCTGAGCTCAGTCCAGAGCACGTGGTCTACTCAGGGCCGGGCTTTGAAGCAGCCACCAGTGGGCCAGGGAGGAAGCAGTGAGAGCAGCCACTCTCACACACCCTGTAACTGGGAGCTGAGCACCAGTCCGCCCACAAGGATCTGAGCAGAACTAGCACCACAGACACCACCTGAGAAGCCCTGCAGAGACTGCCTCTGCAGGACCTGGGCAAGGGCAGAGAGCCCTAGCAGCTCAGATCCCAACCCGATGGCCCCGGCCCTACAATCCCTGTGCTGCCAACCACAGTTCCCATGCTGCTGCCCACCCCGCAGCTCTGCCCTCCTGGACCTCACATTGCTATCCAACCCTGCAGCCTTGCCCCTGAGGCTCAGCATTCCAGCTGGACTTGCAGCCCTGACTCTGAGGCTCTTTTGTCACCAGGCCCCAAGGCTCTTCCCCCAAACCCCCGGAACTACCACCAAGGCCCAGCGCCCTACTCCCGAGGCTTTAGAACTGAGGTCAGGCTCCACAGCTTTGTTGCCAAGGCTCCAGTACTGCTGCCAGAACCCATGGCCCTATCCTCACAGCTTCCACTGGACACTTGGCAGGAACCTCCCCTGCAGTCCAATGCTCCACCAGGCTCCCACTAGCCTCAAGCTGCCATTGTACCGGGGCCCAGCCCTGACACTTGCAATCACTGTGTAGATAGTCCTACCAAGCTGCCACTGTCACCAGTGTGGGGAAACAGGGCAGAACAACTTCCTGCAGTGTCATCTTTCATGGAGAGGGACTCACCCAGCACTGAACCTGAGCTTCAAACAGCAGCATGGGGAACAACCCACGCTGCAACAAGATCATCCGGCACTAGTTTGGATTACGACAATCACAGGGAAGCAGGACAACACAGAACAGCTGTATTACAGGCCCCTACCCTGCTGGGTTAGTTTTATAGAGTAGGTCACAAAGGTGCCATCTAGAGACCTCTCCTCATAAGTGGGAGCGTTCCCAGCAAAGAAAAACAGGTGCCCTGGCTTGGCGCCTGTGGCTCAATGGGCTAGGGCGCCAGCCACATACACCTAACCTGGTGGGTTCGAATCCAGCCCAGGCACGCCAAACAACAATGACGGCTACAACCAAAAAATGGCTGGGCGTTGTGGCAGGCGCCTGTAGTCCCAGCGACTTGGGAGGCGGAGGCAAGAGACTTGCTTGAGCCCAGGAATTGGAGGTTGCTGTGAGCTGTGATGCCACGGCACTTTACCCAGGGGGACAGCTTGAGGCTCTGTCTCAGAAAAAAAAAAAAAAGAAAAACAGGTGCCCTGCAAACCTGTCAGCCCTGAGCTGAGATGAGAAGAAACCAGCAAAAAACTCTGGCAACATAAAAACAACAACAACAACAACAGTTTGATACCACCAAGGGATCACAATGGATCTGTAGCATGGACGGCAACCGAAAGGAAATTTTCAAAATGTCAGAAAAGGAATTCTGAATATGAGTAGGATGAATGGAACTGGAAAAAAATTAGAAAACCAACAAAAAGAAGCCAAAAAAATATTTCAAGACATCAATGAAAAGAACAATGAAGTCTTAAAGAGCTAGGCAACGTTAAGAAAAGATGTAACAAAACTTAAAGAAATGAGTCATTAAGAGAATTGTAGAACAGAGCAGAAAGGATCAACAATAGGCTAAACCAAGCAGAAGAAAAGCATCTCAGAGCTCTAAGACAATGCTCTCAAGCCAACTTAGTCAGTCAAAGATACACAAAAGAGAGGAAAGAAGAATGAACAATCACTCAGAGAAATACGGGACCGTGTGAGATGAACTAATGAATGAATGATAGGCATCTATAAGGGAGAAGAAGGAAAAGCAAAAAACATGGAAAATCTATTTGAGAGAATTATTGAGGAAAACTTCTCTGGTATCAGCAGAGATTCACAAGGTCATCAAACATTAGGAATATTCGTAGAAAATAGAACACCCCCAATTCATTCTATGAAGTCAGACCAACACCAGAAAAGAGAAAACTAAAGACCTATATCCCTTATGAATATAGATACAAAAATCCTCAACAAAATACTAACACACTGAATTCCATACATCAAAAAATGATAATTCACCATGATCAAGTGGAAATCCCAGGGATGAAAAGATGATTCAACATTACACAAATCAATAACCAACTCCCACATAAACAGAAGCAAAAACAAAGACCGTATGATTATCTCAATAGATGCAGGAAAAATGTTCAAAAAAATCTCGCACCCTTTCATGATAAAAACTCTAAACAAGCAAGGCATAGGAGTAACATACCTTAAAATTATAAAAGCCATATATGACAGACACACAGCCAACATCATACTGAATGGGGAAGAGTTGAAACTGGAACAAGACAAGGGTGCCTGCCCACTGTCCCTACTTCTTTTCAACATGGTATGGGAAGTCCTAGCCTGAGCAATCAGGCAAAAGAAAGACATAAAGGGCATCCAAATGGGGAAAAAAAAAGAGGCCAAACTATCACTTTTCACTGGCAATATGATCTTATATCTAAAAAATCCCAAAGACTCCACCAAAAAAATCCTAGAATTGCTAAATAAATTTAGCAAAGTCTTAAGTTACAAAATCAATGTACACAAATTAGTAGCATTTCTATATACTAATCACAGTAAAGCTGAGCATCAAATCAAAGACTCAATACCTTTTACAATAGCTACAAAGAAAATAAAATACAAATATACTTAACTAGGGAGGTGAAAAATATCTATAAGGGGAACTATGAAATAGTGATGCTCATAGACTGACAGAATCAATATTGTTGAAATGTCCATAATGCCCAAAGTGATCCCAATACAACGCAATCCCAATCAAAATGCCAATGTCATATTTTAGACATGTAGGGGGGAAAAAAGTCTATGCTTCATCTGGATCCAAATATCCAAAGCAATCTTAAGCAAAAAGAGAAAATCTGGAAAGCATTACATTACCAGACTTCAAATTTTACTACAAGGCTGTAGTAACCAATACAGCATGGTACTGGTGTAAACATAAAGCAACCGAACAGAAAACCCAGACACACATGGTAAAATCATCTACCTACAAGCAATGGATCCTTGACAAAGCAGACAACATACACTGTGCAAAGGATGCCCTATTCAGTGAATGATGCCAGGAAAAGTGGACAGACACGTGTCAAAAAATGAAATAGGACCCCAATCTATCCCTACTCACAAAAATTTATTCAAGATGGATAAAACATTTAAATGTAAGGCAAGGAACCATAAAAATTCTAGAAGAAAATGTAGGGGAAAATCCTCTAGATATAGGCCTAGGCAAAGAATTTATGACTAAGAACCCAATGTTCTGTTTTTGTTTACAGCAACAAAAATAAATAAACATAACTTGATTGAATTAAATTGCTTCTGCACGGGTAAGGAAATAATCCACAGAACAAACAGACAACCTACAGAATGGGAGAAAATATTTGCAATCTACACATCTGATAAGGGGCTAATATCCAAAATCAACAAAGAACTCAAATCAGCAAGAAAACCAAATAACCCCATTAAAAAGTGGGCAAAAGACAGGAAAAGAAGTTTTTCAAAAGAAGATAGACAAATGACCAATAAAGATATAAAGAAATGCTCAGCATTACTAATCATCAGACAAATGCAAATTAAAACCATGATGAGTTACCACCTTAACCCCCTCAGAATCGCTATTATTAAAAAGTCAAAAAACAATAGATGCCGGCTGGGCGCCCGTAGCTTAGTGGTTAGGGCACCGGCCACAACCTCCAGGGATGGTGAGTTTGAACCTGGCCTGGGCCCACTAAACAAACAAACAAAAATAAAATAGATGCCAACATAAATAAACACTTATACATTGTTAGTGGGACTGCAAATTAGTATAATTTCTATGGAAAACAGTATGGAGATTCCTCAAAGAAATAAATGTAGATCTACCATTTGACACAGCAATCCCACTACTGGGTATCAACCAAAAGGAAAAGAGGTCATTTTATCAAAATGATATCTACACACGAATGTTTATTGCATCACAATCTCAAAGGTGTGGAATCAAACTAAATGTCCATCAATTCATTAGTGGGTTAATAAAATGTGGTATATATACCATGGAGTACTACTCGGCCATAAAAAGAAATGAAATATTCCTTTTTGCAGCAACTTGGATGGAACTGGAAATTATTACCCTAAGTGAAGTATCATAGGAATGTAAAAACAATCACCACATTTACTCTCGAATAATTGGGAGCTAAAGAAAGGTCATTGGAAGTCAAGAAGGGAGGGGGAAGGAGGTGGGAGGAAGGGATGGGTGAAAAAACCTACCTATCAGTATAATGAACACTATTCAGGTTATGAGCACCCTAAAAGCCCAACTTAAGCATTATACAAGGTATTCATATATCAAAAACATTTGGGCGGCGCCTGTGGCTCAGCGAGTAGGGTGCCGGCCCCATATACCGAAGGTGGCGGGTTCAAACCCGGCCTCAGCCTAACTGCAAAGCAGAAAAATAGCCAGGCATTGTGGCGGGCACCTGTAGTCCCAGCTACTCGGGAGGCTGAGGCAAGAGAATCGCCCAAGCCCAGGAGTTGGAAGTTGCTGTGAGCTGTGTGACGCCACAGCACTCTACCTAGGGCGATAAAGTGAGACTCTTGTCTCTACAAAAAAAAAAAAAAAAAATTTGTACTGCTTTAATATTTTGAAGCTTTAAAAAAAGGTCACACTCAACAATAAAAAAAAAAAAAGGTCACACTTGCTAATATATCAACTATTAAAACCTCATTTGATATCTGGACAAAGGCTTCCTACTCATCTTCCCATCATTTGTACAACTCTGTACTTCCTGTTCCTGAAGGATAATTGTGTCTTTCTTAGAAGTCATCTTTTCAAAGTGAGCTTACTTTTTCTTTTATCCACCTAATTAAAAAGAAACACTAATGAAAGATCCATAATCTATTCAAACAGTTAGTTTGGCATACTCGGCTGCCTTGCAGTCTGCCTGCAACTAATCTGTGAGGAGGGACAGGCCAGGAATCTTCTTCAAGGGCATATTTAAACTGACACTGTCCTTGGACCCTCGTCTGCCAACATGTATTAGCAATACTCCAGGAAACGGAGCTTCTATAAATAACGCTCCCCTCCTCTCGCCAAATACCAAAAATCACCCCCAACACACACAGACACACACAACCCAGGAAATTTTAGAATTATTAATAAAATATTAAAACCATCTTTAAAAATATTTTCTAGAATATAAATTCCAAAAGAGAAGGAAACATGCATTTCAAGTTGGGTTCTTGTTTTATTTTTGAGAAAAAGTCTTGCTCTGCTGCCCAGGCTAGTGTACAGTGGAATGATCCTTACTCACTACAGCATTGGACTCCTGGGCTCAAGTGATCCTCCTGACTGAGCCTCCCCAGTATTTAGATGTGTGCCACCACTCCCAGCTAAGTTTTCTATTTTTCTGCAGAGACAGGATCTTGCTCTGTTTCTCAGGCTGGTCTTAAATTCCTGGGCTCAAGCAATCCTCCTGCCTCTGCTTCCCAAAGTGCTGGAATCACAGGTGTGAGCCACCACACCTGGCCAATGTTTATTCCAGACTCAGGAGCACAGGATAAATAGAAAGATGATACTGCTATAATGTACAAAGGACAATACCTTGGGGTTTTCAAGACCACTACACCATATGTACCCCTATCCTTTTCATTTTTAAGTTCCGGTAGCGTAGGGCTAGAAGGCAGGTAAACTGAGAATCAGGAGAAGCCTTGGGGGATATAAAGGGAGATGAGGTCCCAACAGACACCTGATGGTTGGAGTGGGCTGAGGTGGTGATCCAGGCAGCCTCAGCCAAAGTGTCGTAATGACAGAAAGTTAAACAGAAATAGCCCAAATACCCTTCAACTGGTGACTGAAGCAATAAGTTATGCTAAGTCCTTGCAATGAAATGGTACTCAGTGCAAGGCAGAGAAATGCTGATACGAGGAACAGCACGGATGACTCTAAAATACATTACACTAGGTGACAGAAGCCAGATTAAAATGGCTACAGACTGCTTATTTCACTTATATGACATTCTAGAAAAAGCAAAACTAGACTACATACAGACTTCAGCTTCTAAGAGTAGAAGTAACAGAAAAGGAGGTCTATGAAGGGGCGTGAGAGAATTCTGGAGGGTGATGGAATTGAACACAATCTTGACCGTAGTGATATAACCCATGTGTTGACCAAAACTTATAGAACTGTATACAAGCGTAAATTTTACTGTATGGAAATTATATCTAATTTAGAAGAAAACACTAATGGGTACATTTCCTTCCCCATGATAAGGGACCGACTAACTCAGCCTCTATTGGGGTCAACATGGGAACCAGGGGAATGGACTAGTGCCCAGTCACTCTTTGTAATTAGCATGTGTCTGGTAATGAAGATGACTTTCTCAGCTCCTCTCTCTGCTAGTTTTAGATAAACCTCAACTGTAATATCTGCAATCTCACATAGCCGCAGGCCTCAGATTCTCAGCTGCTTTCCTTCTGAATCATATTTTTCTGTTGTGCTCAATATTAAAATAAGAAAAATAATTTCCATTGAAACAAACTTATGGCTCCTAAGCATAAATGCAACCCAAATAAATTGTTTTAATTTTTCCTTTGAGTATATCAGACCCATATCGTCTGCTCCAACCTGCCCAGAAAGTACAAAGTAAATTGGTACCCAGTACTCTGACTGACAAGTGATTGCCATCACTCTATTGTTGAAATCTATTCTGGGGAGGTGGGGGGGTTGGAGGCACTGTGCTCAGGGTATTTGGCTTTGCTCACTTTTTTTGCTTTGTCTCATAGGCGCCATATCATAAATATTATATAGAAATCATGGTGGTTTTCTGTACAGGAATTTTGGTTCCTGTATTTGTTGAAGGTGGAATATAGGGATTTCTCAAGACCACTACAAGTTCCAGTCCACAGGAGTATAAACAAAAGTATGGTTATCACTGAAAAACTATTTTTTATACCAAAGAAGAAATAAATATAGTTTACAAACATGTCATAAGCATAAAAAAAATTATTTTTTAAAATTATGTGTTTGGCTGGCATAAAGATAAGGAAGCCATAAAAATAAGTACTGTTAGAATCTAAATATTATTGTATTCATGTGACTTATTATCTATTAATATTTCAAAAGAGTTTTATAAATAACTCTAACTAGGACCAATTTTTACCTATTTGGCCAACATACCTACCTGCTCAGGATAATACACACTGTATTTATAGGCTGGTGTTTTTGTTTGTTTGTTTTTTAGAAACAGAGTCTCACTTTGTCACCCTTGGTAGAGTGCCATGGCCTTACAGCTCACAGAAACCTCCAGCTCTTGGGTTTAGGCGATTCTCTTGCCTCAGCCTGCCGAGTAGCTGGGACTACAGGTACCCGCCACAACGCCCAGCTATTGTTTTTTTGTTGCAGTTTGGCCAGGGCTGGGTTAGAACCCACTATAAGCTGATATTTGAGGCAAGGAATTGATTCAAGCAGAAATAGGGGTCAATTTCCTGTTCTGAAGGCAATGCTCACCAAGATAGGACAGCAGAATAAATGCTGTCATCAGTCTAATCTAGTAAAATAAATCATAAATTGCAAATATCACCTTACCACTTTTATAAGCAATAAGGACACACCTAGTTCAGAAGGCTCCACAGGCTGGAAAACTTCCCATGATGCCAAGTCACTAAAGCAGTAACAGGAATACTTCCTTCCACTTACTTAGATAACACTTCATACTTGCCTAAGCACTTTCAGAAACATTTCATTTGGTTATTACAGCAACCTTAGAAGGGAAAGAAAGTGTCATTCTCGCCATACAGATAAAAATAATGAGACCCAAGAGGTTACACAAATTGCCCCGGATCACGTAGCAGTAGGGAGAAGAATGGTGATTGCCTCACTGGAAACGAGGAAGCTCAGTTCATCCAGGACACCCAGCCCTAGGCAGACACTGCACGGTACTCCCACGGGGAACATGCAGGTCTATATGCGGGCAACACCACACAAGGTACTGACCGGTGGACTGGAGAACAGAAAAACAAGTCAGGTTTCTTTTTCAGATTAAAATGTTCAATACTAAACAACAGACAGTGATTAATGCAATACAGTTCCTTCCTTCTTTCCTTTCCTTCCCTTCCTTCCTTCCCTCATCTTCCCTGACACAAAGATTTACTGACCACCCTCCATTTGTTATAAGCATTATGCTATGAATACAGAAATGCAACCGTCATGGGCCCTGACTTCAGGAAAAATGAAACTCAGTAGAGGTAGAAACACATGTTAACCAATGAGAGATGATGAACGCTCTGAAGGAGAGCTGTACAACACACTGGTGCGCAAAGCAAACAGAGCTCAGCGCTCACCCCCAAAAGTGTCACGGGGATGCTCCAGCCGCAGCTTCGAAAGTGAACAAAGACTTCTCAGGGCCAGGGTAGAAATGGCATGACAGGGAGTTCAAGTGAGCTTGGCTAGTGTAGTAACGAGGTAGGACTTGCTCGAGTATAAAGCGACTGATGAGTTAGAGGGAGGAGAATGACGAGGCCGGAAACACACACAGGGGAGAGACTATGGAGGCTCCAGGAGAATATGATGAAGAATCTGCACATCGTTTATTTTCTGAGCGCCTGCTATGATCAAATTACACCTCTCGGTTCTGAGATATACACAAATTATTAAGGCTTGTCTTCCAAGTATTGCTTTAGTGAGATATAATGTTAAAGAGGATTCAACTTTCGGAACACTGCTACTGTTTTAAGATATAAGCCTGGGTCTCAGAATATTCCTATTATGTTAAAGGAAAACATCAGATGTGCCAACGACCAGTGATTTTGCTTCCTTTTCAGTGTGACACCAATAATCAGTCATTAAGCTTAGTGAGGAGGGACTAAAATATAAACAAAACTACAAAGTAACCAAGAGCGTCATAAATATTTTAAAGTCAAAAGCTGAAAAAAAACTATATTAAAATGGTTTTCAATAATATTTTTTTAATTATTCAAAATTAACTCAGCTGACTAATCTCAAACTAAATGCTTTTTGGATGGGTGTATAGGGTATCTTACACCGATACTCTACAAATTTTTCGATCTAATTATTCACCCAACACATAAAACAGGTTAAACTGGTGCTGTTTTCTTTGATTGTTACCAAAAGCAAAGTTTAAAGTATGAATATGAAAATCCAAGTACACAGAAATAGCTGGTCAGTATATTTTGGACCAAGTTTATCAGGCATTATATAAGCAACAATAATGAATCAAATAACAATGTATGATGCTAAGGAGAACTTGAACATAAGGTGATTAATCATTTTCAAAAATCAAGAGAAAAGGTCATTCTTGGCCATCCTTTCCAGACATACAATAAAAATGAATAGATAGAGGACATTTTTTAAAAAGAAACTGAAGTGTAGGAACCTCATAAATATATTGCTTTAGCTTCCAGAGAAACGAAGGAAGTCATTTAGGATATTTCTTTTCTCAGTGACCTAAGACTATCAATTTGCTAAAGGCTTCAAAAAATCATTCAGACAAAAACCAATTAGTTCTAAAGTTCTCTTTGGTGATATCTACTGTTCATTAAAGCTCTCTGAATGTGTGAATTCTTCCTGCAGGAAATTAAACTAGCATTTCAACTTGTTGAGTGATAATACACTGATGATAAGTAAATGTTAATTCTTTTGGCCCATCAGTTGACATTTACTTCTTAAGCTCTTGATCTCTGTGCAGTCAAACGAATGTCAAGTATCAGTAAGAAAGAAGCTGGTGTGGAGAGAAAGAGCAGTCACTATCATGCTGGGCCTCCTACAGGCCACCCTACAGGCAAGCTTGATGTTTGTGGAGAAAAAAAGGAACTGAAAAGATGGTTAGAAGGCAGAGATCAGAGATGACTCTGTCTCACTGGCCTCCCTGGAGAATGAACCAGAGGCTGCCCCTTCTGCAGTGGCTTGGGGTCTCTTCCCAGGAGCTATGGGGGCTGTGCAACCACATTCCTGAATCTCAGCTGCTTCTAAGACCTCGTGTGCTGCACATGGAGCCCCAAATATCGGCACATTTATTTTTTCCAACATACAACATCATTTTACTTAGTTGAAACAATTACACTTATGGTTCTTTTTACTAATAATAAACCTACTTCATACATGTATTAAGCACCTATAATGCACATTTCTTTTTTGGCCACACATTGAAATTAAAAGCTTATTATTACTATCACTACTTTACATATGAGAAAACCAAGAGTAAGAAAAGCCACAAGACTTTCCTAACTCCATACAACTAAGAACTGCCAAAATTAGGATTCAAGTGTGAATCTATGTGTGGCTCCAAAACACTGCACTTTTACCATAATACCATGGTGCTATCTATAGTTGACAGCAGGAAATATATCTCTATGACACCTTCTATTATGTTTTGGTCTGAAGGGCGACTACTAACCAGAAAATATTTATGGTGCTTCCTCTGGATTTGTAGAGTTAGACTAACTGGGCTAGAATCCTAGTTCCCTCACTCCTCTGTAACCCGTGAAGTTGCTCAACCCACCTCGGCCCACTTTATTTGTAAACTGGAGGTAAGAGCCGTTCTACACCACAGCGCTGCTGCGAAAATTATATAAGATAATAATACAAAGTGCTTGGCACAGTGCTTGACTTACAGTAAGCAGTTAGTAAAATTAGCTACTGTGATTACTGATCTTATTTAAATGAAAGTGATACTGTGACCCTCTTTCAATTTTTAAGGTTATAGGCTATTTTTTTATGATGCCTGATAAACATCTCTGTAAGCAAACATAATATGGGAAACCTGCCCACTTTATAAGATCTATTTCTTGAAACAATGTTGGAATAGCTGCAAACAAGAATATGATGCACTGTTCTATATATACTTACATTTACATCCTTTTACAACTAAATGATATCCTGTCACAGGTAAAGAAAAAGCTACTGCTAATTAATCTTGCAAAAGCCTTCCAGCAGACATATGAATCAACTGCAACTGACAGAACGTAGTAATACGGATGGGTTTCGGTTTCTAGATGCACCACACTAAACCAAGTTCAGTTTATATGCAAATTTCCAAGAACTTTCCTACCTCAGAACACGTGTTAGGCATATGTGGTAAACGCCACGACCATCCCTAGTCTGAGCTCTGCTCTCACCTTTCTGGAAGAGTCAATACATACTTTCAGGCACAGGGCTTCTTTCCAACCATTCTTTCCTTTTTTGGTCAGATCTCCAAAAGATCTAATATAATTAGTGTCATTAAAAATCAGAAAAAGGCATAGTATAAGTAAAAACCAGCACCAACAGAAATACCAAGTAAAGAAAAGTGGGAAATACAGATGGCAGAGGAGCAGATGCCGAGAGCTAGCTTGGGGTTCCAGGCTTCCCCGTGTTCAGAGTGATGCACGGTGGTTCTTGTTCCCAAGAGAGCCAAGCGCACACCATGGTCCCTTCAGGATCAGCGAGGGGTACCCTGCCTCACTCCACAGGGCTCCGGGCCACACACGCCTTACAACGGTCTGCCCCAAACCCCTTCCTCAGCAACCCCTCACACTTTTCCTTGTAAGAGTGTCCACTCCACTTCTCCCTTCAGGAAACTGCTCCTCTCACATTCCGCAGGGCTCCGGAAGGGCTGCTCATTCAAAGTTTCCACTCGGCCACATGGTACCCCTTCTTTGAGACACCTCATTCCCACTTTTGAGAAAATTTTCATAATATATTGTTCCTGTTAGTATATTAGGATATGTTATACCATGACACATATATGACAATGTCTTTGCTATATATATTGCCCTCACAGAGCATGCAGTTTACTACCTGTACCTTTGTCCAGATTTTACACGTGGGATTTAGGAGAGCAAAACTCATTCTACTTAAATGTTGAACAGTTAAGAATGTCCCCCAGAGCTGTCAGAAGTCATGTTCCCATCACTGAGCGAGGCCAGGGAGGGTAAGAACCCAGAGGCCATAGCCTGACCAGCAAGGGAAGCCTGAGAGGGGGGAACACAGAAGCCAACAGAGGAGATGGAGAAGTGGAGGGCTGACAATGTCTCCTGACCAATCTCAAAGTCAGCTTCTGTCCTTGTCACGTTTGCATGTGTGAGCCAATAAATTCTCCTTCCTGATTAAAAAAAAATACTTGTTTGCCTTGATCCGTGTGACTTCCTGGAACCCATCCTCCCATGCCCTGACTCATCCCGCTGCCCCTTTCTATTTCCGCCCTGACTGAATTCCTCAGACTTCTTAAAAGATTCCGATCACTGCCTGGGCCTCCTGGCATTGAGTCTTCGGTTCCCTGGAAACCAGAAGCAATGAGAGCATAGCTTATTATTCTCAAATGCTATTCTGCACCTGCAGAACTCCCGCCTAATTCACTAACCTCTCCCTTTACCATAGACTGACAGTAAACATCATTAAAATGGAATGAGAGAACTGGTTTAAAGAAATCATCACAAAAAACCACTATCAGACTCCAGAACACATGCTTAACTTAAATTCTTTGTAAAGAATGTTCATAAAATGTTGATGACTTAGTTTAAATATTATTAAAATTATTAAAAATTGTTTCTGCTTTTTAAGTTTGTTAACTTGATCTGGGTGAAGGTTTTGGAAACATCTTATGAACAGCTAATTAAAATTATTGTAACATACCTATTTTTTAAAACTGCATTCGAGGTAGTCATATTTTTATATATTTTGTAAAAAGTTGTGGAATTGTATAGAAAAACATACACTATTATTTAATATGCTTATTATTTTTGTCCCAAAAGAAATAAGAAACAAATTAGCAAAACGAGGATTGGGGAGCTGTGCCCTTGGGACCACAACTCAACCTTTTTGGATCCTTGAGTGTGGCCTTTTGACTGAATCCAAATTTTAAAGAACAAATCCTTTAAAACAGATAACTGTCGAAACATAGCCCCAAACTATGTACCAGTTATTAAGGTTATTAAACTATTGCCTCTCAGCTCCAAAGCCACCCCTTCTTACTCAGGGTCATGATACTATAGCTGAGACTCCACAAACATATTTCCCCTTTGCCAGCTGGATGTTAGGTTCTGCCAAGAGGGGGTGCTAGAGGGAAATGGGACAGGTGCGCAAAGGGAAAAAGATCTTGCCCTCTGCCATCTGCTCTGGTCCTAATTGGCATTGCCCCAGCTCGGGCTAGTCCCTCTGTCTGTGGCACCAGGTTCTAGTAGCAGCTAGTTCCAGTTTTTATTTTTCCCTCACTCCTGGAATCAGTGTCATCACAGGCCCTCAAAGGTAACATCAAAGTTGGCCAGTGCCTCCTCCTCAGTGGCCAGAAGCCCAGCTTTGCAGGTCTCTCTTCTGTGTTCCTGGGGTACTTCCTTTAAGACAGAAACCCCTCCTGAAAAGTCTGAGCCTCAGCCATGCGGGGGTCCTTCCCATAAGTTAACTCAGCCTGAAAGTTACCCTTTGTTTCTCCTCAGTATTGCCTTTCAACCTTTATTCTTCTAAAGCCCACTTAAATAACTCCCTATATTAAATTCTCTCTGTGGAAGTAACTGGTGTAGTCCCTATTTTCACAGAGGACTAAGACATGAACAACAGAAGCACAGTACATGTTAGGGGGCTAACTAGGAGTTTCATGTTTTTCAGAAAAATTGCCTCTTTTATGAACTTGCTTCTCCATAAAAAGCCTTATTTATTATGCCTCTTATTTGAATATTCAAATCTCATATCATTTTACATATACAGTTTTAGGTTCTACAAAATCTGTAAATCTAACATTATGTTCTCCAACATAATGGAGTTAAGTATGTTAAGTACGTACAGTTGTGTGTACACATAGCATCCTGATGAATTTTTATTTTAAATTTACCATATGCACATTAGAGAAAATTTAAAGTGAATCTAAATTTAGATAAAATACTTTCATAAACGTTTCAGTTATAAAGACAACCATTCAGTATGCAATACACCTCAGCTTGTTATTTCTAGGACTCAATGATACCAACTGTTGACTGTTACTATCATGAGTTTAATAATCAACATTTTGTGTGGTGCACAGGTGATACAACAATGCATCTATACAAAAGCCCAGAAGTGTATATTACAGTTCTATTTTAGAAGTCTGTTGATTCTAAAGACATTAATTTAAAAATCATTTACTAGTTATCATAAATTAAGAAATAATTTTAAAGTATTTTTTATTGCAATTTTGGTCTTCCATTTAAAGAATTTGGTGGCTTAAAATAGTTCAAAAATTTGCCTTAAAAATCCTCTTTCAGGCAATGTATTATGAATTATTAAAGTAAAATTTGACTATGATAACGTCTCTATTTTGGGATTCTATTTCAGTATTTTCATTGTTTAAAACAAGATTTATTGCAAACATAATTAGGATAATACTGGGTATAATGTATTCTCGCCACTGGACTTCTAAGACCAGCAAAAGAAAATGTGTTACAACTAACACATCCATTGTCCTAATTTTGTCCCTCTGGAGCAAAATAACCCTTCTTTCCTTTCCTTGTTAAAGTACTCCCTAGATGTCTAAAGATAACTAATTCTTCTGCCTTCTCTCTCCCAACTAAGCAGACTGCATCCTTCAGCCTCCCTCCTATGATGTGGTTGCCAGGCTCCCCACCATCCTGACCACCCTTAGGACACATTCCAGCTTGTCAGAACTCTAAGTAAGGCCTGACTACAATAGCCCTACATAGAAAGTCTTAGATTAACACATCATCTGCTTGCTAGTTTATTAGTTATCATAAACATCAAAACCTGAAAAGGTGGCAGTGCCCGTAGCTCAGTGGCTAGGGCGCTGGCCATGTACCCCAAGGCTGACAGGTTCAAACCCAGCTCGGGCTGGCTAAACAACAATGACAACTACAACAAAAAAAATAGCCGGGCGTTGTGGTGGGTGCCTGTAGTCCCAGCAACTTGGGAGGCTGAGGCAAGAGAATCGCTTGAGCCCAAGAGTTGGAGATTGCTGTGAGCTATGACGCCATAGCACTCTACTGAGAGTGACATAGTGAGACTCCGTCTCAAAAAAAAAAAAAAAAAACTCTGAAAAGGATACATTTTACAGCTAAATTCAGCTGGAACGTTTACAATGCTTGCAAAGGGGGAATTGTATTTCTGCTTTCACAGTCAGACGTGAGACATCAAATTGATACCTGACATAATTTGATGGCATATGCCAACAACTATCGGACCACAGAGCCAGAAGAGAGGCAGAGGAGGGTGTAGTGCCAATGGCTAAGGCCAAAAAGGTTCACACTGGATTCAGACAAACCAAAAAAAAAAAAAAACCGAACAGCCAAAGGTAGCTGTGACATACCCTTTATTCAACTAGTGGCGGCCAGCAAGCAGGCATGGGACATCTGCCTTCATGCAAGGGAGCAGACAAGATAGAATGCTTCTTTTCCCACAGGTGGTAGAACAACAGTGGCTCTAAATTAAACACTAATGACGATTACTTAGGAACACACAGCACCTGCCAGTTTAACCAGAGTTATTCAATTTAAAACAATCAGGCACCTTGTGATCTTCTAGTGAAAAAGCATAATTTAACTCGTCTTCCCCGCAGGGAACTCTGAGAGAGGTCATTAGAAGTGGATCGCCCTTTTCCACCAGGTTCCTTCTTTCCACTCCCATCAGCATGACCAATTAGATAAGTTCTTTCTCCCTTGGAATGTGAATCTCAATCTCTCTCTCTCCATCTACCCCAAACATCTTGTTTGTACATCACTTTCTCCCTGGCAATATAAACGTTTCTATGTGTGTATAAAGGTCCTTGACCAAATTCATAGATTTTGAGGGGAATGCATAAAAACAGAAAATTACAAGCCTCAAGTATCTCTGATTAGCTTTTCATAAAATTTCCAACATTTATGTTCTAGTTAATGTAAAATTTAAGTTAAAGCTATACTTATTCTTTTTATATTTTTCATCACACAGTTGATTTGTAGTCCATGACTATTTGCTAAGGGCAAGGAACTTTACTACAAAACTGAAAAATGGATTTTAATAGTTCCAAGGTCTGTTAACTGAATGCTAACATTATGAATTCTTATTATAGGACACTTTATTTACTGGAATGTTTGCTGTACTTGTAATGCTGACATTATAAATGCCTACTATAGGACATTTTATTTACTGAAATGTTTGCTGTGGACATTGTGTTTGCTCGTGCCAACTTGTAAATCCTGCAGGGACAGGAGCTAAGGTAACTCCCAGCCTCGGTGGTAATTAACTCACTCTCAATGGACTTTGCTGACTTAGCTGTGCAACTTCCCTGGCATGTAAAAGGCATCAGTTTGATTGTTAGACTGAGGGGATAAAGATCCTTTATCTCGGCTTTTTCTTTTCAGGGTGCAATAAACCTCAAGTTCCAACAGATTTCTTTTTTAAAATTAAAAAAAAAAAAACCTCAGCAATAGGGACCATGTGTTACTCATCATCGTATCTCCCAAAACACCTGGCTCAGAGTTCTCCAAATGTGATGGCTCAACAATATTAATTGAAGTAAACTGATGACTCTTCAGAGCAGTCTCACTTCAGACTAGATTTCATTGCAACTAAAATGGAACATGAAGATTCAGAAGAAATCAGAGAGCTTTCACTTCTTCACTAGGTTTTGTAATGCTTGCTTCAGGATATATGCTGCAGCTTGGCATATGATAAGCTCAGTAAATATAATTGCTCTGCAGGAGATAAGACTGTTTTAACTGCATGATCATAGCCACCTTAGACATCAGCTTGGCTTGTAGTTTTATTTCTACTTATATACACTAAGGATCCCCTAGAACAGTGGCTGAACCCTCTGGTTGCAGGT
The DNA here is from genome assembly GCA_963574655.1 of Perodicticus potto. Lineage (NCBI taxonomy): Eukaryota > Metazoa > Chordata > Mammalia > Primates > Lorisidae > Perodicticus > Perodicticus potto. Next base: position 12,740 of record CAUYRH010086497.1, on the reverse strand, counting down.
TATAAAATTTTAAACAAGTTTAAGCAAAGAAAAGGGGGAGGATTTATTGTTTCATGTAGTGGAGAAGGTCTTCAGCATGACTGAACTCAGAAGCTCATACGCTATTGTCACAAGTGTTTCTTTCTTCTGTCCTGGCTTCATTCTCAGAAAGACTCTTCCTCTCTTTGTACAGTACCAGCAAGTACTGTAATACAACGTTTACATCCCTTGAATTCACAACCCAGAAGGAAGACGGACTCTCCATCAATCTTAAGGAAGGGTGTGGCTGACTCTCCTGGCCCCACATGTCTCTCCCAGGGCAGGAAGGAAGGCATAAGGATGGATAGAACCCCTAGAAGAGGGGAGGGAGTCCCCCATAGGAAAGGATGCTGTGCAGATCCACGGTGCAAGTCTGCTCAACAATTCTGGATCCAAAATTCTCAATCTCCACTTTCTTCCCTTCTGGGTAAGGTAGCAAAAAAGATGACTACAGTCCTAAGGTGACTACAGTTAAAGAACCCACTGTCCATTTGTTGCAGAGAAATTTTATTTCCTGAGAGTCTATTTCCTGAGAGTCCAGGCACAGTGTCAGGCATTTTATAGACATTAGCTTATTTATTTTTACAATAGGGAGGTATTATTTAAGATGAGGGTACAGAAGATTAGAGAAGTTAAACAGTAAATGTCAGAACCCAAAATGCAAACTGAACCAGTCTGTCTCCAAAACCCTTATTTTTCTACCATACGGCACTGTCTTTTGTGTGCCTTTACTATGGATATCAGAAGTTTACAGGTAACAGCTCAAGGACCTACATATTACGTATGCCCCAAATTAAACAGAAGGCAATTATCTGTAGGAAGTGATTTATCAGATGTCCTGAAATAGTTTTCTTGGCCTTAGCCTATGAAATTCTGCCATTAGAGTTTATTTGGGACTCAGTCATCACTGCTATTTAATCTATTATTTTACTACAAATACTTTCCAGAAGTTCGACTTAGGATAATTTGGCCTTCTTAACATGTAAATGCCCCAGGAAGGAATAACAGATGAAGCTTTCTTTTATTAGCCAAAGCCTTTATCAATAGCAGATAGCCCTGCTCCTTTTTTCACAGTCCCAGGGAAGAAGACACAAGGTCAGGTCACATCATATTTCTGGGGCATCTGGGCAGAGTTCACAGCATCCAAGGGTGACACTGGGGACTGGGGTCGATTTTTACAGCCTTCTGCACCTAATGAAAATTGCTCAACATTTGATGGTAGAATCCAGGCAAACTCTAAAGAAGTCTGGGAACAACAACAAAAGGAAACACAGTTACCACGTAGCCTGTGAATTAACAGAAGGAATCAATGTACCAAGATAAGAACAGTGACTGTTAGCCCTGGCCCTGATGTTTCTAGACTCTAAACCAGTGATTTTCTTTTCTTCCCACACCATGCATATTGCATGGAATAAACCAGTGATTTTCAAACAGTACGCTGTGGTACACTGATGTGTAGTGAGAGGTGTGCTTTGAAAATTTTAAAGATCATTAATTAAATTATTTCTAAGTTCAAAGCACAGTGGTTTTTTTATTCTTTTTTTTTTTTGATCAACATAATTTAAGGGTGCCAGAGTAGTTTAAGTATAGATTCAAGTTTGCCGTGAGATAAACAGGTTGAAAAGCACTGCTCTACACCTCCTGAGTATACATTATTTAATAAGGGAAAAATCTAATCTTTAGTGACTATGGCTACATGTTTTACATTGCACTACATTCCCGCTGCCACCCTGACACTCCCCACAGAGATCTCAGGTTACACCCAGCACCTCTGGCCTCGCTGCTTCAGAAAACCAGCAGCAGTACCAAGCTGCCTGGAATCCCAGCCTCCTACCAGCTCTCAACCCCGTAGCACCCTTGCAAGATTGTAACTGAGAAATTCCCTACACTTCTGGCTTCTGGCAACTTCCCCTCTTAAATGGGATAGTTGCATTTCCTAAGCAGTTTGGAAAATAATCCTGGCATAGTACCTGGCACACTAGGTTTCTCACCCAGTTCTCACTCAATCCTGTGCTCTGTCTACAGTAAGAACTGTGTGCCAAGCAAGGGGCCATATGTCTTCAATAGACAACAGCAGAACTGGTGCTATGCTGTGTCCTCTGCATGCAAACGTGTTTCTACTGGCAAAGAAGGAAAATAATGTCACTGTCCACTGATGGGAGGTTGCCTCTCCGCAGCCCCTGGGGCCCAGGCTTCACAGTCTAAGTGAGAACCTGTCAAAATGTCTCTCTTGCACATTCAGTAACCAAAGCCCTTCATGGGTTCCAGCATTAACCAGTCACTCCATATGCTGTCCTCATGGATACTGAAGCTCTCTCTAACTCATCTCAGAAAGCATGTATCTTTCTTTTCTCTTCTTTAACAAAGAATTTAGATTCTAAATGTTAGAACATGCCTCCTCCATGTTAGAACACTATGTGAGGGTCCACTGCTACTAAGAGAGACACACACGGCACAGATGCTGAATAGGGGGAGGTTGAATTCCTGTAAAAAGACACAGAAGGCATAAAAAAGATAACCATGAAGTCAGTTTATCTTCAGTGCAAAAGAAAAGAGCAAAGTATAGGGCTATAGGATTTCTAGGAAGCCTTCTAGAGAATTAGAAAATCTAAATATAGACGTCCCTGAGTATAACTTAATCATCCCCATTGTAACTAAGGTTCAAAAAAGTTAAGTATTCACCAGACATGAACTCCACGCTGTACACCTCAATTTATACATTGATGTAATACACCAAACCAGCAGAAAATATCTTGAGATTTGACTCATATTTATGAAATAAATATTATAAATGATCCTGGTAATTCATCATACACAAAAAGACTACATTAAAACACTTCATGTATAAAATTAAAATGGGTGTATTGGTAGTTCTAATATTTCACTTTCAGCATCACAGCATATCAAGCTGGAATGTAACTGAGTTGTTGGTGCCATCATTCATTAGCAGGTCCAGTCTCCTTACGACGTCCCTGGGAGTGGCTTCCCTATCCAGTGCCTGGATACCTCCAGTGACAGCAGACTGACTACCTGGTGAGGCAGTTCAGTTCATCACTGGACACTCCCCTATTTCATTCCACATAAAAGAAATTTACTTCAAAACGAGAAAATTGGCAATAGGATATGTACAAGTAAAAATGTTTTCTAATGAATTGGAGATATGTCTGTTTAGTTGCTAAGTTATCTTTTGGGGGTGAATTAATGAGTAAACTGTAGTGTTCAGTATGCCTGTGTAATGTCACTTTTGCTCGGGGACATTCCTTTCAGGCAGCTCACAATGAGAAATTATGTCATTCAAAGAAAACTATGTAAGTATTCAGCAAAAGTGACATTAGAGTATATCTATCTATCTATCTATCTATCTATCTATCTATCTATCTATATGCATATTAATCCTATAATACCTTCATTAATTTTAATGTTATGAATGTTCCTGTGCAGCAGTAGAAAGAGGCTAATCTTCCAGGAAATATGCATTAATGCATTAATTGTCTATATATTCTATTCACTATGGTCAAAAAAAAAGTATACATTTTGGAAAAATGTTCAACTACTGGGATTCAAACAAAAAGGGCCTACATGCTTAATGCCACTAATTGATAAACCATGATGAGCTCTGCTGTATTTGACTCTTCACTCCATTACCACATTTCTAGCAGTCTCCCTACTGGGTATTTATCCACAGGGAAAGAAATAGGTATATCAAAGGGAACCTGCACCCCCATGTTTCCTCTAGCACTATTTACAAGAGTCAATGTATGGAATCAACCTCGTGCCCATCAATGGATGAATGGATGAAGAAATACTGTTCAGGCACAAGAAGAAATGAAATCCTGTCAGTGTCTGAGCCAGACACAGAAAGACAAATCTTGCATCTTCTCACTCACATATGGGAGCTAGAAAAGTGGATCTTAAGGGTGTAGAGAGTAGATTGGTGGTCACCGCAAGCTGGGAAGAAGAGGGGGAAGGACGGTGAAGAAAGATTGGTTAATGGGTACAAATACATACAGTTAGACAGAAGGAACAACTTCTAGGGTTTGATAGCACAGTAGGGTGACTATAGTTAAAAGCAGTTTATTGCATATTTCAAAATAGCTAGAAGAGTTGAAATGCTCCCCAAAGAAATGATAAATGTTTGAGGTGATGGATATTCTAAATACTCTGATTTGATCATTACATATTGTGTGCAAGTGGCAAAATATTACATGTATACCTTAAGTATGTACAATTACTAGGAATCAATTAATTAATTGCATAAAAGACAATTTCTGGCTATGGTACAGTTAACTTTCCACCCAAACTTAGGCCCTTGTACAACTAGTTGATTAAAATATTGTTTGTTATCAATAGATTAAAATAGTAGCACTAATAAATTAATTAAACTGAATTATTTCTATTATCACCACCACCATGAGAAAAAAGCAGGATCAAACCACAGTGGGGGAGAAAAAAGGTCACTTTGACTCTTACCACTTGGGCACTTGGGCACATCTTTGCTGTATCTCTGTAGCACTGCAGAGGACGAGCTTTCCAACTCACCTGTGTTTTGAGAATAACACCCACAAGTTTAAACTCTCACCAAAAACTCATCAAATTCTCCATAACTTGAATTGCCCTCAGGAGGAATATTCTAGGGCTACCACCCTTTACAGTAGAATTAGAAGGGTTTGGGTATTTGTATTTTTGTGCTTTGCCCTTACTCCTGCTCATAATGTAGCTCAGAACAGGCTAACAAGACTACCAGGTAGGGCACAAAGATGAGAAAGACCCAGCAGGTTACTGTGCAACCCAGTACCAAGATCAGAAAAATTCTGGATCTTCTGAAATGTCTATTGTAGATTCTTCCATATGTTATCAACACAGCTTATGACCGGATACGTATAACTAGTGCTAATTTATATGTGGCTAGGCAATGAATTCTCTTGCCACTTTTTTAACATTCCCTTTATAAGCACTGTTAGGCATTTATCACCAGCAGTGCCTACCACAGAAGCATCTCTTAGACCACTCTTAAGAGGGAGAAAAACAGTGAAATAACAACAAAATCAAAGGCAGAAGAAAGAATGATGGGAAGGAAACGGAGAAGACTGGGAGCCAGCAGAGATAACGAGGAGGGGGCATGGATGCATTTAATCTAAACACAATTTGCACTTTCAGACTAGAACTTGGCTTTGGACATAGTGTCCTGTCTTAATTTTTTTTTTTTTTGAAAGCTTGGAATTTTAGAAAGTGAACCCAAAAAGAAGTATATATCACAACCTACTATTAGGAAGTGCTGTATATAAAGCACAAGACTTTGTGATCCAACAGTCCTGGATAAAAGACAGAAAAGAGCAAATTTCTCATTGAGTTGAAATGTCACTTCTTCAGATAAAGCCATAAGACTGCTTACACACAGGGGTAGAAGAGAAACAGAACAGGAGAGAGAGGAAGTGCTCCACGGGAAAATTGAGCAGTGGAATAGGAAGTGAAAAAGCGTAAGAATTCACTATCCCTGCATCTGCTCATGCCAAGGATTTTCAGATAGGGATGTTCCCCAAGAAATGAATCAATCAACAAAAAATCTTCAGGAACTACAAATGAATCATTCTGACAAATAATCTGACAAGTCTTGGGTTGCCAGATGAATGCCAACGCTCTCTGTCAGAAAGTGATTTTGTTGGAAGGTCATCTCAGGTTTGTTAAGATCAGAGCTGTCACATACTATACAGTATCATTTCACAAGTAAAATGTAGAGCACAGTTTATTGGTTCTTGATAACAATCAAATGCTTTTAACTCTCCAATACTTAGGGACTCCAGCATTTATTCCCAAAAGACCGCTTGTAAAAACTAACTTACTTCCTGAATGAGTTGGTATAGGATGTGTAATTTTTTTTAAAGTGTCCCTGGATAGGTTCCTAAGGAAATCAGCAGAAGGAAATAAAAACCAGATGTAGATCTTAAGAGTACCTGAACCAGACATCATTAAATTCTTTGGACCTATTTAAATTAAAAGCACACGCTGAAATGTGGCTGCAAATTTAGCAAGTATGAGCCTGGGAACAGTTTATTGACAAGGAAGTAAAAATTCCAAATTTCAGGGCAATGAGTGTAAGACAAACTCTATTCAGCACCCTAATTAAAATGCCAGTGTTCTGTTCACCAAGGCTGAAATGTAAGTGAATGCACACAAACCAGTGAGAAAAAAATTTCAAAGCAAATGTCACCACTTTAGTTCTGTTTTCTGAGCCATAAGCAGATGTGGAATCTGCCTGGCATTTGTTTAAAAATATTCAGTGAGGTTTGTCCTGGAAGCAAAGCAGCATCTCTTGTTTGGAGTGGTCTTATACATGCAGTTATACCTGAATCCCTTCCAGGAAGAACAAAGCAGAAGACACATGAAAATATTTGCAAGTGTATAAAACACATCATTTTAGAATGAGCTTTCCCTCTCTATATGTTATTTTTGAGCATTTCTCTGCCAGTTTCAGAAGAGAAATATAAAGTCCAGCTTGTACAACAATATGAAATTGAATGCAGTATTTTATAGAAACTCAAAACTAAACTCTGACTCTAGCTAGTCTGATAAAAATGAGCTATAAGAATACCAACAGAAGAAAATAAAAAATGAGTTTTCAGTCTTTTGTATTTTTAACACAGCCTATCTATTAAGTTATTTACTTTTTGCAGCTGATTGATAACTATACATCTACCAGTCCCTTTAAGACATGCACATGAAAAATCACAGCTGATCAGTCTGCTATCTTTTCCATAAGAAAAAACAGAACTACCCCTAGGAGACAACCACACAAAATAGTCAAACGCTTAGGATTCTGCACAGTATCAATCTCACTTACTGATTTTTTCCTCATCTCTTGAGAAAGGAAAGCAGCAAAGCTGGCCCATGGCACTGGCACTGTCTGTCTCTCCCGGTGTCTTCTCTGTGAGCACCCCGAATAGAAACTGCAGTTTATAGCACGGTCTGCGAGCTCGCCCTGCCTACTGCACTCCAGGAGCAGCACGGAGCTCGGAGAGCCAGAGCACACGCCTCCGGGAGAGAGAAGCCACTCGCTGCGGTGAGAACAGGCTCCACCTCCGGTCCTCCAGCCTAACGCAACTGCTCTGGGACTGTCATTCAGCTGAAGAAGTAGCTGTACACTGGCCTACTTCTCACAAAACTGTGAGCCCCTGGCCGCAGATCAGTGCCACGTGCACAGTATGGCTATTGGCAAGTGTCTTTAAGAAAGGTAATGAGAAAATCCCTGAGTCCTTTCTCCTACAGACATATGCAGTAATTACACATGGAAATGCAAACCAAAGGAAAAAAAAAAACAATCTTATTTTCGGTCTGCTATTTAAAGAGGAAGAGCTTCTTTGTTTTATCCCCAGGAGACCTGTGTGTTGTTTGTTCATTATATGAATAGGGAAGCCAACATAGCTGAACACTGAAAATACAACTTGTATGAAGTATCATTAACTACCTAACAACCCGCAGGAACAATAGAAAGGCCAGGCGCATGAGGGGAGAGTGATAATCAAGTCTTAGCTGCACATTACGGTGTATCTTTATAAGTTAAATACCTGTTTTGTGAAATTGCCTTATTCCTCTATTCTGCTAACACAGTCATCATTAATATGAATTTTGAAATTGTTGCATCAATTATGTCAATAAACTAGAAAATTATTGGGCGGTGCCTGTGGCTCAAGCAGTAGGCCGCAGGCCCCATATACCAGGGGGTGGCAGGTTCAAGCCTGGTCCTGGCCAAAACTGCAAAAAATAAATAACTAAAAATAAAAAAAAGACTAGAAAATTATCCAAACATTGATGCATCACTGAGAAAAAATGATCAAGGTTAAGGCATCTTTTTGTACGAAGCTACAAGGTGACTGAACAAATTCAAGGGCAGCAAACAACAAATTTTAAGACACGATACATTTTGAACTTTATGACATGAAATAACAGATTTCATGTAATTGTTCAAAATGTGTTATCCTGCAGAGGGAACAGACTGACTTTGTGACACTATCGGAATGAAAAATTGTCATAGTGCTAGAAATTCCATCCAAATTCCTGCTTTATTCCTTTACTTCCTAGCTACGCGCACACACCTACTTCCCAGGAGTTGGAAGAGAGGGACGAGGATGATGCTGAGAACCTCACGTGGTTTGGAACACAGTGTGTCTACTTGGACTCTCATCCAAACAAAAAGACGTGCAGTTTTAGAAGGAAAATTGTCAGTTTTACAAATTCTATACGTTGCATTTTTTAAATCTCAGTTAAGAAGTTGAAAAGCACTAGAATATGTGTATATGTTCAATGCTTTTTCCAGAAAGACAGAATTTTGATAATCATAGTTTGATGCAAATGCTAATAGCACTAGAATATATTTTCAATGATTTTTTTCAGAAAGAGAATTTTAGTAATTACAGTTTGATACAAATGTCAAAGAGCATTTTTAGCATGTATCAAGCAATGTAAATTTTTTTCTGTGGATCACAGGTATGTTAATATGCACTTGGATCCCCAAGATTAGAAATATTGTGAAGATCTGTATAATAAAAAGCAAAGATTTGATTAAATGAAACTGACAAGTCTATCTACATAATTAAAATTCACATTTGAAATGTTACGTATCTTAAAATTGCTTTTGCTTTTTCAGACTATTAAAAATATAAATACAGCAGAACCTCCATAGTTGAACACCTCCCTCCATTGACTATATCCTTAAGTTGACCTAATTTTCATAGACCGGACATGTACTACATGTACTCAATGGAAGTTCCTTATGTTGACCACCTCTGTATGTTGACTGGTTTGTTACAGTCCCTTGGCTGGTCAATTTATAGAGGTTCTACTGTATAACACATATTTAGCCTTGATTTAAAGGGCATGCTCCATTCTATCATACAATGAGCATATAATTTTAAGTGAAATTCCATTTTTATGGAATTGTTTCTTCACAGGTTATTAGCCTATAAATTAACAGCAATGTTAAATTGTTCCATTATTCCCTCAAATTCACCAACACACTGGTGAATATAAATGATTTTGTACATAAAAGTAATATTCCTAAGAGCAATAATATGAACCCTATTAATACCAGAAAGCAAATAAATGGCCTATAGCCCTAAAAAACATAAAATCAGAACCTGGAGCATACTTTGAACATGGCGACATGACGCAGAATGGGGTCTTTTCTGGCCTTAATGTTGCACTGAACAGTTGACAAACACTAGACAAGTCCTTGGTCCTCCCTGGGCCTCAATTTCTTCATCCAAAAATAAGGCTGCTGAGATCTTCTATAGTACTAAAATCATATGATTTTATGATCAGTAAAACAAAGGAAGCAGTCTAACAACCTGTGAATAATTATCCTAAACACTACTTTTTATGTTAAAAGGAAAATTTTTTCAACGAACACTCTTCCTTGAGGAAAATGAGTAACTCCTGGCATTTCCCAATCATCAACATTGGCGTAGTGATAAAACCTTTACAATCAGAAAACCATGGGCTTGAACCCCAGATCTCTCAGGTATTAACAGTTATGAAACTTGAACCTCTTGTCAGAGTTTTCATAGCTTCGTCTGTAATCAGGTAAGTTACCAGTACAAAGTTTTTAATTGGTTGTCACAAAGCAGACAGTATCTGGGAGGAGAGGAGAAGAGAACAGATTGCTGGGATGGTATTCACATGCACCGCAGTTTTTTAGCGCCAAGTAGTCATCTCATCTCCTCTTCAAAATCTGCGCCCTTTCCACTGCCATCATGAGTTAATACGCATGCGTCTCCTCTAAACACAAAGGCCCCTCACTCGAATGCAGATCCCTGGGGAAGAACATTCTTGTGATGAACCCTGCCAGCTTTACTTTATTATTAATTATTCCTACTGGCTTTGTTTCTGAAAAAGTGCGATTAAGAATAAAATATGTGTACAGGCGAGGCACAGTCGCTCATCCCTGTAATCCTGGAATTCTGGGAGGCCGAGGCAGGAAGATCACTTGAGGTAGGGAGTTTGAGATCAGCCTGAGCAAGGGGGAGATTCTGTCTCTACAAAAATAGAAAATTAGCCAGGTGTGGTAGTATAGACCTATTCAGGAGACTGAGGGAGGGGATCACTTGAGCCCAAGAGTTGGAGGTTGCTCTGAGGTACGATCCTGCCACTGAACTTCAGCCTGGGTGACAGAATAAGACCTTGTCTCAAAAATTAAAAAGAAATTTTTTTAAAAGAATAAAATATGTTAGTAGCTATGTAACAGCATCGATCAGGATATTCTGCAGTGAAGATGGGGCTATATGACTATATAATGTAGAGACATTTTACACAAGCATTAAAAGCAAATTAATCATAACAATTAGAAAACAATGGAGAAATTCAAAATAGGAATCTAAAGACCTAACATTTCCCACCTGCCCCTCACTTGCTAAGTGTTTTACACTTTACTCACTCGTTTAATCCCTGTAACAGTGCTTTGAGGACAGTGCTATTACTATCTCCATTTTAGAGAAGAAAAAACTCAAGTTCAGAAAAGTAACTCAGGCCAAATCTCTTAGAGAGAATGTGACAATAATGGGATTTAAACTCAATGTTTCTGACTCTACAAACCCTAAGCATCTGATCTAGAGTCGTGGATTATTTAATCACAATTTGTGTGTGGAATCGGGCATATACTTCATCCTGAAATTGTAGTATGCTGCTTAATAATGTACAGAAGAATTTAACTAAGCTCTATGGTGCTAAATTTAAAATCTGGCCTTGGTTTCTCAAGTTATGCCACCAAATTTCTTTATTGATGCTGTTAGAGTAATATACTCCTGGTTTTAAACAAAGTACCTAAGGACAGACCCCTTTTGGAGCTGGAACCTAGCGCTGTTGCCTTCCACACCATGAAGAGATGACTCAATCTGAAGCACAGAGACACCAAAATGGCTCCTGAATGTGTTCATCATCCAGGAAAAATAGCAACTAAACTATTCATAAACAATACCCCAGGATGTTAATGAACTTCAATTAGGGAATTACCACCCTCTTTTCAGTAATGTATGGCATCTACTATACATATAAAAGCATAAGGTTAGCCTTGATGAGGAAAAATATATGATGTCATGTTCATCAATTTAAAACCACAATTGTTTCATACTTTCTTTTCTGATGGGCCTGGCTACAGACAAATCTTAGGTCAGTTGCCTGTATCTGTTATAGTATTTTGCATTTTTATTTTAATGGTGAAAAATGGCAGGAATAAAACTAAAAAGCATGGGCGGGAAGGCAGCTGCTGCTTCTCCATGTACCCTGAAATATCAGCTCTGATTATTGTATCTGGTGGAAGAAGATAAATTTTAACTCTGACCAAAAACTATTCCTGTGCCATTGGCTGGTATCTTTTTCTATCTATAACTGAACACATATATATATTTTTAGACTTGTGAGCAACCTCTCAAAAAAGACTGACTCAAAATAAAGAACAAATCTCACTGTAAGATTCTGACTCTATAAAACTGTAAAAAATTTTTTAATTAAAATTTTTTTAATTTACGAAAGAATCATACAAAAAAAAAAAAAAACCCTGTACAAATTACCAATTCACTGAGACCTCCAATTTATTAATCAAAGGAAATTTGAGTCTGACAACTTATTCAAACACATAAGAGAAAAAAGAAAATGTCCATTATTCAAAAGAGTGGTTGAAAAAGGAAGATGTTAAATCGTGAAGTGTAAAGAGAAGGAAAAACTGCTTTATTCCTCTAAATTCTGGAACTAAGCCTTGGGAGACACGCCCTTTAAGCATAAAATAGATACTTGGGAAAGATTTCATTACACAGCAGGTCTCACACAAATGGAAACTGCTACACCAAGAAATGTCACCAACTCATGTCATTTTCCTTGAAAATGTACATGAGTTCAAGAAGTGTCTGACAACTGAGGGGTTGTAACTCCTGGAAGCTGGAATGTTTTGCAATACATCACAATTTTTATGTTGATATCAGGTGACAAAGACAATTATTCTGAGCCTGAAAAACACTGGATAGACACACCCAATACTGTTTTGTTTCTCTCTGTTCTTATAAAAAAACTTTAACTCTCAAAAACTGATCCATAATAAGCCTAAGTCTATCCCCCAGACCCAGATGATGCCCCTCCATTGGTTAGCCAGTGCTGCACCTTGGTAGTCATTTTGTAACCAAAAAGAAAAGTTCTTGGCATGGCACCCAGTGCCAGTGCTCAGTGCTCAGAGCACTGGCCCCATACGCTGGAGCTGGTGGGTTCGAACCCAGCCTGGGCCTACCAAACAACAATGACAACAACAACAACAAAAATAGCCAGACGTTGTAAGCAGGCGCCTATAGTTCTAGCTACTTGGGAGGCTGAGGCAAAAGAATTGCTTACGCCAAAGAGTTTGAGGTTGCTGTGAGCTATGCAACGGCACTCTACCCAGGGGGACAGAGTGAGACTCTGTCTCAAAAAAAAAAAAAGGAAAGAAAAGTTCTGAAGCTACATCATTAAATACTGATATTTGAAAGTTGTTTTTACAAGAGATTGTCTATAAGGAAAAGAGGCTAAAAACTTTAGGGACTATGTATAAATCTCCGATTTTTATTTACCCAGGAAAAGAATTTCAGTTTAACTGAAATTTGAGAGCCAAGAATCTTTTTTTTTACTGTTACTCCTACTTTAGTCATATTTTCAACAGACCTTTTTACTTCTCCCTGCAGTGCTTTTGTTTTTCTTTAAAACTAAAAGTT
>CAUYRH010086496.1:0-15771 GCA_963574655.1 Perodicticus potto | reverse complement strand
CTGTAGTCCCAGCTACTTGGGAGGCAGAGGCAGGAGACTCGCTTGAGCCCAGGAATTGGAGGTTGCTGTGAGCTGTGATGCCACGGCACTCTCTCCAGGGTGACAGCTTGAGGCTCTGTCTCAAAAAAAAAAAAAAAAAACGAAAACCTTGAAGTGTGCTATTTTTTTTTTTTTTTTTTTTTTTGTAGAGACAGAGTCTTACTTTTTCGCCCTCAGTAGAGTGCCATGGCGTCACTCCTGGGCTTAAGGGATTCTCTTGCCTCAGCCTCCCAAGCAGCTGGTGAAGAGTACTATTTTGATTAATTTTTTTGCTACTGTGACCTTCAACAGTTCTCTCTAGCTGTTTATCTAAGGAAGAATCTAGTTAAGCTGAATTAAGAAATCCGATGAAAAAATAAAGAGCGTCCAATGTCTAAGATTTGTTTTCAGGATTTCAACATTAAAGAGAGGCTCAAACCCTGAAAATATATCAAATTAGATTGCAATAGGCTAAGTGATTAAAATGCAAATTCAGGAAATGTACCTTGTAGCATGCAACATTCAGATTGTATTTTTTTCATATTTCAGCCACCTCAGAAAAACTAATATTACCAGGTTTTTAAAGTTTCATGAAGTAAATATTTATCATAGTAACCCCAAAGGCTCCCCCAGTAAAAATTGTTATTATGCATTACATTTTCACGAATTTTGGATATATATATATAAGGATTTCAAAATGCAAGGGATGGGAAGTACTGAGAAAGGAACGGTGATGTTTACCTGGAGATTTGATTATGCAGATTGGAGCATCAATTTCTTGGCCCTGGAAGCTGTGGAATGTCCATTGCTATCAGTGGATGTCACACCAGGGAAATCTTATTCTCGGCATACAAAGATTAAGTAACTGAAACTCTGACATGAAAGACCAGTGTTTCCAGGAGTGAAAAGCAATTGTGGCTTTGTTCTGTCACCTCTCTCACCACCAGGGTGCACTTATCTAACAGCTGCCCTGACACACTAGGGAGCAGCTTTCTGAAACAGGGCAGTGATTGGCAATCTGCTGCAGCTTGCCAAGAGACTCCGGAACAAGTCTTCAGCCTGTCAGGCTGCAGTGAACAGGAGCATTGGTGAAGTCCTGAATCCTGGCTGCATGGGCTTGGAGGACAGGGGAAGGGGAGGAGGTTAGACACCAAGCAGATAAACAGGAGCATCCAGGATCTCTTAGCCGAGTCCACCCGGAATAGTCCCACCCTCGTTGGGGAGAGAAGGTCAGGAAGGACACTGAAGCTCCTGCTGCCCAGGATGAGCAGACCTTCGAGGCACGAGGGCTTAGCCCCTGAAGTTGTGTCTGGCCTGCTGCAGCTGCTCACAGATACGCCCAGACTAGGCTCCCACTATCCCCCGTGTGATCAGTAGGATGAAGATAAATATTCCCAGGGCAAGATATTCTCCTAATCTGATGTTTTGATTTATTGCTTGCACCTCCCTGCACCAGAAGAACTGGCAGTGGCTTCAAGGGCAAAAGACACCCCCTGCTCCCACCTACTACCGTATACAAAGGCACATACAGGGCCAGGTCAAATTTTCAGACACCTTAATAGAAATCTTCAGGTAAGTGAGAGGGTTGGCAGCCCAAGTAATATTGCCAAGTCTCCTGTTTGCAAAGCCCTCTTCATGCAGTTATGTTCTGACAGCCTTTTCTGCCTTTAAAGTAGTCTTTGTCTGTTACCTGGGTCAGTTTCTGTCAATCCCTGTTTCATGTCTCAAAATGAAGAACTAAAATAATGCTCGATTTTTCTAAAAAAAAGTCTGAAAGTCAGGTCACTGGCTTGTGTGGAGGTTCTTTGGAATGAGGGACATTGTCCTGTGTATCACAGACCCTGTTAGGAAGCCAGAGGCACTGCTGACTGACTGGAGACCTGAGATGGGCCACACAAATATGTCATCACTGCTTCTAGCCATATGCTGTGGTTGGTAAATCTCTGCCTTATCCTACCTCAGGCAGAAGGGAAGAAGGATCCGAAGAGCTGTAAAATCATGCAAAGTAAAGGAGCAGGAGAGTCTGTGTCAGGGGTGTCGCGTTAGAGAAATGTGGTTCTGCCAGCTGAGCATGTGCCATACTGAGGCTGCAAGGAATGTTTCTCAGACAGGGTAGGCTGAAAGTTTGTGGTCAAATCTGGAGTTTTCCAAATACCTCATAGTTCCATAATAAAGCTTTGAGATTGTTCTATACCTTGTTAGCAAGCAGGAGTCTTCCCACTGAATGCCTGGAGTATTATTGCTCTTTTACAATAGGAATAAGAAACCTCTACAAGCTGCTGCATCTTCTCAGCGGCATCTTCTCCTGGTCCTAAGCTTCCTGCCTAAGGAACCCACTGCTTGCCTAAGACTTCATTTCCTAATGCTACTTCCTGACTTTTCCCAAGCCTGTGCTAGGAAAGGATATTACAGCAGCTTTCAGCAAATCAGCCAGTTAAAAGGCATTAGGGGTGTGTTTGGATGAGGTACTGTGCTACACTTTGGACAAATCAACTTAAATACATTTGAGTGGTATCCTAATAATCTGACTTGTAGAGAACATCATTGTGTTGTACATAGTAGATATCTCCTCAAATAAGGATGTGAATCTAATCACCTAATAAATTGATAAAATCCCTAAAAATATGTGTTTGTCAAGGACTAGTAGAATGGTTGGATGTTATGTCAGTTTTCAAGATCATGTAATCTACCCTGCAGCCCCCAGTTATTCAGGGCTCAGACTGATACACACCTTGTGGAGGGGCTCCCTGTCTGTTTAGAGGAGAGTGGAGGCTGGAATCCAGAAGTCCTGGCTCCCTGCTTCGTGCCCCATCAGCTGTGCCATAGGGCGTCTGGGAGGAAGGAGAGGTTAGCTCGTGAAATGTGCTTTTCAGCCAAAGGGGTTCTTTTTTTTTTCCGTTAGTAAGTTACTCACCTGCGTCTGGATGGAAGGAAAACAGGGAAGGTAAAACAAGTGATCTAGTTGCTCAGTAAGGATTTTTGAGAAACTATGGACTTAGAAAATGAGATATTGGCCCCTCAGAGACTATATGAAATCAGTTCCTATTCACTATTGACTTGTTGCTGTTGGACTTACCTGGAATTTGTATTTAACTCTGTGAGTTTCTAGTTCATTGACTTAGAGTAAATGTTTCAGCAAGAATATACATATGAGAAACGCTGCGGTTGGAGGCAATGGATATATTCTGGATTAAGCTCTGTAACTGATCTAGTAGTCACCTTTCAAAGGGAGCCGTGGATAGATTATGGACTCCTTTGAAAATCTGAGCAAGGCAGCTAGTTTTCTTCCCACATAAAGAAAAAATATTTCCTGTAATTTCAAGGTGTTGAGGGACCCTGTAAAGCCTGTCTATTTACTTTCTTAATTAGGAAATTAATCTAAAATTAAAACGTAATCTATGATCACCATCTGCACTGTAACTATCCTTTTATCTGGTTTTTATGGTGTCGCACACTTTCTATTTTATCTTTTCTTTCCTTCAGGTCTGCTTTGAAATCTTACCAACTTTGTCAGACCTCGAACACCCACTTTGGTAAATTCAAAGTACAAATCTCCCTAAAAGGGAAAATTGTTTTCAGTTTTTCCTTTATGTTGTTTTTTAAAATTTTCTTTAAGAGACAGGGTTTTGCTGTGTTGCCCATGTTGGAGTGTGATGGCTATTCACAGGTGCAAATAGGGAGCACTGCAGCCTCAAACTCCTGGGGTCAGGTGGTCCTTCTGTCTCAGCCTCCTGAGGAATGAGACTGAAGGAATGAGCTGCCACACCCAGCTAGCTTGTCCTTTTTATGATTGCTTTTCCCTCCCAAATGGCTAAATATTGAAAGGGAAAGAAGCAGGACTGTGTCATAGAAATCATATGCCATAATAAATATATTTATGTTGTGAAGAAATCAGAATTTCAAAATAGAACACATTGCACATTTTTTGATGTGAGATGAATTCAGACTTTTTTTCCAATAAGTTTTGGTCATATTTCATTGCTACATGTAATGTTGTTCAAGGCAGGCATTGAGATCCTTGAATTAATCTAAAGATCTCATGATAATATGAGTGTAAAAAAACATTACCCTTATTGTCGAAGCAGAATTTGCCATAAAAATGAGGAAAGCTGAAATGAAAGAAGTAATGTGCAAGCTAATGCCTCAGATGCAAAACTGTCTTTGCATAACAATGTTATGTACCCTGCTAAAAAGAAAAAAGATAACTCACTGCATTAATTCCTTATCAAAACTGACATGTGAGATAATCATGTGCGCCTTCTGTGCTAACCAGATTGCTAAACACTGAAGATCCACGTAACATTATTAACTTGTAACACCTCAAAAGCAATTTCTTAGTGGCTCTTAGTCCTTACCCCAGTGAAGAGGAACCATTCAACCCATTCTACATTTGGTTGTCACCTGTTGCTAGAGGACATTTGCTTCATCCCTAAAAAGAGTCTGCATTTTCCTATTCCAGCCAATCCTCCTCAGTTCTTAGCCCCAGAAAACACCTGATTTGTTTTCTGTCACTATGAATTAGGTTTTCCTCTTCAAAAGTTTAATGTAAATAAAATTAGATAATATATGTTCTTTTGTATCTGGCTTATTTTACTTAATGTATGTTTGATATTCAGCCATGTAGCTGTGTGGATCAGGAATTCTTCCACAATGATTTTGGATTTTTGATGTGTGATTTGGAGAATGTTCAGTAATGATCTATTTGGCAATAGATGCATTTGTGTCTCAATTAATCTTAAAGATGTTAACCTGGGATTTGGTGTAGTCATGCAGTGTTGCCAAATGGAATGATATGCATATATCTTTCTAGTTGGATTCTATGAAAAGTAAACTAAATAGAAAAGGCAGAACAAGGGCTCTGGAGTTAAGTGCACATAAAACTTTAATTCTGTATCCATTATATCAAATTGAATGATCATTACTAGAAAATAAGAAGGTTTTCATCAGCAGGAAAGAGATTGTGAAGAATTTCTGAAAATCTGAACTTAAGTTAAGGTAGACTGATATTAAACAACACACAAAAGCCAATAAGTTTCTTATGTCAGTAACAATGAATTGGAAAATGTAATTCTGAAAAGACTCCATCCATAATAAAAATAAAAAATATGAACTACCTAATAAGCAATATATAATATTTAAATGACTGAAACAGGAAAATGTAATAGGAAAAGAAAGGAAAAAAATGAATAAGTGGAAATTTATCTATCCATGACATGAGAAAAGTAAATGTTATGAAAATGTTAATTCCCTAGAGCCAATCTAAAATTAAACACATTTCAATCAGAATCCAACAGAATTTTTTATGGGACTTGTCAAGCTGATTATGAAATACATCTGGGAAGTTAAAAATGTTCTCTAATAGCCAAGAAACTTTGAAATTAAAGAACTACACAGAAGTGTTGGGTAGAAAAATTACCTGATGTTATTTCAAAATATACTATAAAATTGTAGCAATTAAAACTATGGATTCAAACCAAGAGGAGTTAAATAGCGTGATGGAAGAGAATCCAAAAGGCCTCTATTTTTATTATTTGATAATAAAAGTGGCCTTGGGGAATGATGGCATTAGGCAGTACACTTGAAAATAATAACAATAATAATGATAAATGGCATCCTACCTCCTCATAAAGAAATATAAATTTTATATGGGTTAACATTTTTTTTCAAGGCAGCCTCACTCTGTCACCCAGGTTAGAGGGCCACAAGGGCAGCAGTATCATCATTGCTCACTGAAAGCTCAAACTCTTATACTTGAGAAATCTTGCTGCCTCAGCCTCCAGGAGTAGCTGGAACTACAGACACATGCTACCCAGCCTGGTTAACTTTTCTGTTTTTATTTTTGGTAAAGGTAGGTGTTCATTCTTTCTCAGACCGATCTCAAACTCCTTGTCTCAAATAATCCTTTCTCCTTGCCCTCCCAAAGGGCTAGGATTATAGGCATGAGCTACTGTCCCCAGCTTATATGGGTTAATATCTTAAATAATACTCCCCCAAATACATAAAAACTGTAGAGAACACAGACCATTCTTTTCTTAATTTCAGGGTGTTGGATACTTTCTCAAATAGGGCATCAACCAAGAATTCATAAAGGAAAGGATTGTTAAATTGGACTAAATCAAAATTTAAAAATTTTGGTGGGCTAAATATTTCATATACATAGGCAAAGATAAGCAACAGAAGACTAGGAGAAAACATTTTAACATATGTAACAATCAAGGAGTTTTTAAACATGGAGAAGGAAGATAAGAGCAGAAATAGGCAACAGACAGGAGAGGAAACACAAATAGCTAATGAACTTAAGGAAAGATACCTCAGTACCAATCAGTGAATTAAAATACAAAATATGTTTTTTCACTCAACAGACCCACATAAATAAAACTGTGGTAATATTAAGTCCTGTCAAAAATAGAACAAATAACACCATGTACAACTGTTGAAAATAACAAACCTCCTGCATTGCTGATAAGCTTTTAAGTAGCTACAGCATTTCTTGGGTGGCAACTTAGTAGTAAAAGCATCTACTGTTACACTCAGCAATTTCACATAGCTTTATTTACCAAAACTGTCATTTATGTGCAGGTAACATGTAAGATGCTGGACACTATTTACAACAGCAAATTAGTACAAATAGCCTAAACATCTGTCACATAACTATGCAATACCTATGTACTGTATACAGTACACCATAGTTGACCACCTCCCTACATCAACCACCTCCCTAAGCTGACCTAATTGTCACAGACTGGCCATGCATCACTTGTACATATCCGTACAATAGGCCTCATTCCTTATGTTGACCAGTTGGTTATACTCCCTTGGGGCCTTGCCCTACAGAGGTTCTACTGAATTATACCACAATTTAAAATCTCAAGTTAAACTATACTTGAATTTACTAACCTAGAAAGATCTCTAAAGTATATTAAGTGAAAAAATAAAGTTCCAAAGCAATACAGATAACATGATATAATTTATGTTAAATGTACACACAAAATCAAAATAATGAATAATGTGTAAATATATCTCTCTATATAAATGTATGAAAAATAGTCTAGGAAAATGTATGCCAAACTGATACAGTAGCTGTCTTTTCAGGAGATGGATAGGGTGATGGTCAGCCAAGTAGGACTTTATGTTTTTTGTTTATGTTTTTGTAGAATTCTTATTTGAACTATTTGCAGTGAGAATTTATTCATGTTAATACAGTTGGAAATTATTTCTAATAAATGTAAATTTAGATAACAATGCCACAATGATAGGAAAATTTTATAAATATGGGGAAAACATATGCACACATACAAGCACACGTGTACATTTATAATGATAGGCGTATGAGAATACGTAGTGTGTTTAGAAAGTCTCCAGACAGAGCACATTACATTTTCTCATTTCTGTTTTGCAGATAATTTCATGAGAAATTCTATGATCTAACACTTAGAATGGTAAACTATCCTCAGTAAACCTTAAAGCCAGGTGGTGGGTGGAGGGGTGGAGCAGGGAAGGAAAGATGAAAAATGTCCCAAAGATTTTGTGGAAGGGGAAAGGAGGAAGAGCAAAGAAGGGGCAGGTAAGAGGAGTCTTAAGGTTTTAACTTACAAGGTTGGAGAAATGCAAGGGGGGTGAGCAGGGAAGTGTGTCTCAGTAGGGGAAGTAGTTGTTACCATGTTTTCTTAAAATGTGTGAGGGATAGGTGTAATTTTTAGGGTCAAAAAATAGTAGAACTTTTAAGTTAACAGGGGAAAAAATAGCAACTTAAACCAGTAAAAATATTGAACTGGAAAGAGATGAAAGAACAATATATACAATGAAAAATCTAAAATAATGTAAAAGGAATAAAATTAAGTACACCAACGTTACATTAAAATGTATGGCATGGAAGAGAAATAAGTTTAGAGCCAGTGCTCAGAACCCAAATCAAAGATAGTAGATTAGGTTAGAAAATAAAATCCAGTGGTAAGCTGTTTATTTAAAAAAATAAACTTATAGTGATAAAAAGGACAAAAATAAATGGATAAGTAAAGACACCTGAAGAAGCTAACATAAAGAAAATAACTGTGGAGAAATTACAACACATGAAGTAGAATTAGCCTTAAATTAGATAAAGATGTCAAGTATGAAAATTATAAGTCTTGAATAAAAATTTAATAAATTGTAAAATTTAATAAAATTATAAGCTCCAAATACCGCAGTAATTAAATATATAAAGGAAAAACTAAAATGCAATGTAAGCCCATTAAAAAAATACACACTATTACAGGAAGAAACTCAAAACACAAAGACAGATTCTTTTAGAGGTTAGGCAATTTTGATAGACAAATAATAGGGAACATAAAGACATGAATACAATCACTAATCTTTATTTATTAGAATTATACAAAACACTACATTGTTTCAAAAGGGATATTTGTTATTTTTATGTCTATGGAAGATCTAGAAATATATCAGTTATTCCTTGGCACCACAGAAAAGCTATACAATTTTTTTTTTTGAGACAGACTCTCACTATGTCACCCTCAGTAGAGTGCTTTTATGTGACAGCTCACGGCAAGCTCAAACTCTTGGGCTTAAGCAACTCTCTTGCCTCAGCCTCCCAAGAAGCTGGGACTACAGGTGCCACAATGCCTGGATATTTTTTGTTGCAGTTGTCATTGTTTAGCTGCCCTGGTCTAGGTTTGAACCCACCAGCCTTGGTGTACGTGGTTGACACTGTAACCACTGTACTATGGGTGCCGAGCCAAAAAAACTACACAATTTTTTTTTAATTATAGATTATATAGCCCACTTGTCTAATAATCTAATAAAATTATAAATAAAAAAAGCGACCAAAAAGTTTTGGAAATTATGAAGTATACTCCTAGACAATCTTTGTATCAAAGAGGATCGCAAATGTGATGTTACAAACTGTCTTGGAAACTATGTAAATAAAATCAAATGTAAATGAAATCAAAACATCAAAATCTATAGAACATGGCAACCGCAAAAATTTAAATGGGACATAGAAAGAATGGAAATTTGATATCTTCAGATGTCTTTAGTATTAAAAAATAAAAATGATAAAATGACAGTATTCATTTTAAGAAATTAGGAAAGTTAAGCCTGTAATCCTAGCACTCTGTGAGGCCAAGGCAGGTAGATAGCCTAAGCTCAAGAGTTCAAGATCAGCCTGAGCTAGAGCAAGACTCAGTCTCTGAAAATAGCCCAATGCTCTTTTTGGTGGATGCCTGTAGTCCCAGCTACTCAGGCGGCTGAGGCAAGAGGATCACTTGAGCCCAAGAGTTTGAGGTTGCTGTGAACTATAACGCCACACACTCTACCCAATGTGACAGAGTGAGACTGTCTTAAAAAAAAAAAGAGACAGACAGATTAGGAAAGGACAACAAAAAAACAAAGGAAAGAGTAAATAACAGAAGCTAAAATTTATAAACCAAAGATTTACATATGTATGTGTGTATATACAGGGTGGACATGAAATTCATGTGTAATTTAAAATAGTTTAACATAGCAAATTGCACTTTGATTGAACTTTATGTCTGCCCTGTATTTGTACGTATGTAATTCCAAAAATTATTTTTAAATACCAGTAAAATAGTTAAATCTCTCATTTGATCAACCAAAGGGAGAGCTAAGCTATGCCAAGGATGAGGGGAAAAAAAATAGCCACAGACATAAAAGTGAGTAAAAGTTATAATCATGAAGTCTGCCCCAGCAAATTTGAAATAAGTTATTGGATAGCAAATATAAATGGAAAAATGAAGTATACAGCAAAAGACACTGGAAAGAAGATTAAAGTCTACCATTGAAAAGTTCCTAGGAGTGGATGGGCTTGCAGATAAGCTTCATGTAACCTTTTTAAAAGCATATAATACTAATGTTATTTAATGATTTTAGGCTATATAAAAGATGAAATCATGATAACTTTAATAACAAAACCTGGCTAAAATATTACACTTAGGAAAACTATGCACAAGGATTACGTATGAACTTAAATGTATACATAAAATTAGCAAGTAGAATCAAGAGATATCTTTTTGTTTTCTCTCATGTGAAAGACTCAACTACAACTGCGCCTTTACCTTACAAACACAAACAATGTAATCTAGCTTTATGTGTCTTCATGTTAATCCAAAATAAAAATAAATAAACCTATGTAAATCCTTAAAAGAGATGTCTTTAAAAATACATTATAAACAAATGAGGCAATTTCTGAAATTCCAGGGAGATTCAACATCAGGAACTATAGCAATGTAATGCAGTGTAACATAACTTCAACAAATTATAAGTAGAAAAACCATATGGCCAAGGTAAAAGTTGCTGAATATGAACTTGAAATATTCAACACCCATTCCCAATAAAAACTCTAAGTAAAATAGAATTTAAGTGGAAGCCTATAAAATATAATAAAGTATATATAACAACAACAAAAACAGCACATATGCTGGAGGACAAAACACGAATTAATTTCAATTGAATTCTGGAAATAAACAATAATGCCTGCTATCATATGAAAGTGAAATAGCAGGTATACATTTTAGAAAAGTAGAATCAAAACTGGGCAGCGCCTATGGCTCAGCAAGTAGGGCACCAGCCCCATATACTGAGGGTGGCGGGTTCAAACCCGGCCCTGGCCAAACTGCAAAACAAAAAAATAGCTGTGTGTTGTGGCAGGTGCCTATAGACCCAGTTACTCAGGAGACTGAGGCAAGAGAATCGCATAAGCCCAGGAGTTGGAGGTTGCTGTGAGCTGTGTGACGCCATGGCACTCCACCGAGAGCAATAAAGTGAGACTCTATCTCTACAAAAAAAAAGAGGATCAAAACTATCACTTTTACTCATTTTATAGCTATATTCTTAGAAATTATCTCTAATGAACTTTAGTATAAAAATGGTTAATGGGTAGGTTGATGGTAAATATAATAAAAATTAATAGCGCTTATCTATTTGTTTCAACAAACAATTATAAATGGAAATAATAAACTAATTCCTTTCATAGTAAGCAAAGTAAGTAAAATTATAATGTATTTAGGAATGAATTTTAAAAGAAATGTACTGAACTACATGGTAAAACTCACACACACACATACACACACACACAAAAAAAAAATAATGGGAATTGGATTAAATCATCTTAATGTGGTTTGGGAATAAAATGCCCAAGAAGAAAAGTTAGGGCAACCTATTTAACCAAATATCTGAATGAACAGTAAGGCTACTACATGTAAAATCAATATGGTATTGACATAGGAATAGTCAAACAAATCAATGGAATAAAGTCCAGAATTCAGAAATAAATCCTAGTGTACATAAAAGTCTAATATATGGTAAAGTCAGTATTTCAATTCTGCAGAAAAGGGATGGATTATTTGAAAGATTGCATTTGTCTTTACACAGCTTTGAACTGTATAAGTCTGTTATTTTCAATAAATATATTGGCAAATTTTTTAGAAATCTGTTGACAGTTTAGGAGAAAAAACATGCAGACTACAAAGCCTAGAAATACTGAAAAAAATTAAGAAGTCAGAAATGTCATGAATTTATAAAATATATGTAGGCACTGGCCTATTTTATC
This sequence comes from Perodicticus potto, assembly GCA_963574655.1. NCBI lineage: Eukaryota > Metazoa > Chordata > Mammalia > Primates > Lorisidae > Perodicticus > Perodicticus potto. Next base: position 4,190 of record CAUYRH010086496.1, on the reverse strand, counting down.
ATTTACTACCATAGCATATCCAAATTTATTGTAAAAGAGTTAAATTTATCAAAACTAACATACACAAACAAAGACCATACACGGACCCCTTAGCAGTCTAGAGAGGCAGTTGTAAACAATCGCAAACAATTCTAGAAATACAGTATTAAATCATAAGTGCATAAAATTAACTGTAGTTTATATCCCACACTACTGTAATAATTTCACAGCCACCTTCTGTTGCTATTGTGGTGAGCTCAAGTGTTCCAAGTATCCACTTAAAATGCTCTGTGATACAATTAACGTCACAGTGCATTTTAGTAAATTGCATATTGTGGTAAAACGTGATCTCTCATGGTTCCTACATATTTTTCATTGTGTTCAATGCAATACTGTAAACACTATAGGACCTAGAGGAAGTGCCACTAGTGATGCTAGAAGTGCTCCCAGAGAAAAGTTATGATATTACCAAAAAAAGTTGAATCATGTGACATGCACCAGAGATTAAAGTCTGCAGCTGTAGTTGCTGGCCTTTCATGTAAGACAGTTCACATTGTAAACAGACATTGTAAACTCACAGTACTAATGAATAGTGTACATTATTATAAATGTATTTTCTCTCCCTTAGGATCTTATTAATACCATTTTCTTTTCTCTAGCTTACTTTATTGTAAGAATATAGTACATAATGCATATAACATATGTGTTAATCAGGCTGTGTCTGTAACTCAGTGAGTAGGGCACCGGCCCCATAGACCAAGGGTGGTGGGTTGGAACCCAGCCCCAGCCAAACTGCAACAAAAAAACAGCCAGGCATTGTAGCAGGTGCCTGTAGTCCCAGCTACTCGGGAGGTTGAGGCAAGAGAATCGCCTAAGCCCAGGATTTGGAGGTTACTGTGAGCTGTGACGCCACAGCACTCTACCAAGGGGTTAAAGTGTGACTCTGCCTCTTAAAAAAAAAATGTGTTAACTAACTTTTTGTGTTATCAGTAAGGCTTCTAGTCAGCGGTAGACTTTTAATAGCTTAGTTTGGGGGGAGTCAAAAGTTATGCATGGATTGATTTTTTGACTGCATGCGGGTCAGCATCCCCAACCCCTGTATTGTTCAAATATTGACTATGCTGAATGCTACTAGTTATCTACCTGGCAAAAATAAGTATATCGGAAATAGGCATAATTGATTATCTTACACCACTTAAAAAATAAATTGTGTATGTATATAATATTTAAATGTAAAGAAAATGATAGATAATACAGAGTACAGCGAAGCCACCAGAGTACAGTTGATGCCTCCCTGCATTGACCTCCTCCATAAGTTGACCTAATTCTCATAGACCAGACATGAGCTACCTGCACGTATAGTACAATAGGCCTATTTTCTTGTGTTGACCATGTCTGTATGTTGACCAATTTATTACAGCCCCTTGGATGGTCAATGTACAGAGCTTTTACTGAGACTTCATATAAACCAAAAAAAATCTATAAGTTATATTTTGTATGATAAAAAACATACAATTAATATAGCCAATAGACAGAGTAGATTTGGGGAAAAAAATTTTTGAATTCAGAAGATGAATATCTATAATATACAAAGAGCTCTTATCGACAAGAAGGAGACATATAAGACAATAGAAAATTGAGCAAGTATTATATATATGAAAAGGCAGTTGATAGAAGTGCAAATCCAACTGACCAAACATCTCGAAAGATTCTTCAGGCGTTCAGGTAAATGCAAATTATGTAACAATTAAATATCTCTTTAATCATATTGCAAAAATAAGGAGGAAAATATTGTCACTTTTAAGAAGACCATGGACAGGGTACTCCCATGTATGTGAAGTGTTACACTTTTTGAACAGCGAGTTGGCAGTAGCTGTTGAAATTTAGGAGACTCTGTGTTATACAAGTAAAAGGATTTGTTAGCCCAAAAGTAAAATAGTACAGCGAAAGAAAGCAAAAGCAGATAAGAGATTTCAATAAAGTTTGGAGGGGGAAAGTAGATGGATATCGTGAATCAGCACAGAGAAGAGGAATGACCCAGAGTGGAAGCGGTGGGGATTGAGGAAAATATAACACCAGAGAAGACACAGAAACGAAAGATGGGATCGGGAGGTCTGGCTGAGCTGATGGCTGCAGCGAGCACCAAAGCACAAAATCAGCTTTATTTTATAGTTCTCCACAGGGTTGTCGATGGGGAAGCAGCCCTTGAAGACACATTTTTAACTCATTTAAATGAGTGTTTATATCCACAAAAATTGCTAAATCCTTAGGCCACTTTTTATCACCAAGTTCTGGCACAAATTTGGTTTTTGATAACATAGTCAGCTTGATAACATGGGACAAATCATAAAATGTTTTCACCATTTAGCCTTAACTTGGCCATCTTCCAAAAAGTAAATGATGTTGCCATAGTCAGCATCAATACTTTTTAGAAATTCCTGGAATTGGTGATGATTCAATCCCTTGGCCTGTATGAAAGTCACAGTCTTTATAACAATTTGCATGACATTATCCATTTTTAAGGCTTTGGGACATAAATTTTCTTGATGAACTCCGCAGTTATACCTCATCAAACATGAGTTTGAGCAGCAATTGTATCATCATCTATTAACTTTACAAGTTTCACTCTTTTATTTGTTATTGCTGGAGCACCATCAGTAACTATACCAGATATGTTGAGAGTGGACAAAGAAAATTGCTTCAACATATCTTTTCTGCTTTATATAGATCTCATGATTAATTTGTGTCTTTTAATGGCATTAAAGAAGCCATTTCTTCAGTAACATGATGCCACATATTCATCATCAATACCTCTAATAAAAATGGCAAGTTGGGTCATAGCTGTAGAATCAGTGCTGTCATCTATCGCCAAAGCATAAAATTTAAAATTAGCAGGTTGACTCTCCAAACGTCTTTCAATGGGTTTTCCAATTTCTTAAATTCTCCTGGCTTAGTCTGATGACAGAAACTGATTGTTAGAAACATCCTCTTTTTTTTAGGGCAAATTATATCCTCCATGCTTTCCACACATTGTTTAATAAATGTACCATCAATAAATGGTTTTGATTTTTTTTGCTATTAAACATCCTACCACATTAGTTTTACAGTGGAATCCATCTGTGTTGTAATGTATGCAGAAACAGACCAAATGCCCCCCAACCCAGCAATGGATTAACAAGCCGTGGTACATGTATACCATGGAATATTTTTTAGCCATCAAAAAAAAATTGAGACTTCACAGCATTTGTATTAACCTGGATGGACGTGGAACATATTATTCTTAATAAAGCATCACAAAAATGGAAAAGCATGAATCCTATGTATTCAATCTTGATTTGAGGACAATTAATGACAATGATATAGTGGGGGTGGGTAAAGAGGAGAACAGAGAGAAAGAAAGGGAAGGGGTGGGGGAAAGGAAGAGCAGAGAGAGGGAAGGAGGGAGGGGTGGGGTCTCTGTGTGACATATCTTGTACCCTCAATGAATCTCTAATTAAAAAAAAAAGGAAACCTAATATAATATATCTATGAATATATTACTGATGGGCATTTGTAAAGTTAAAATTTAAGATTTCAGAAAAAACAGCCTTCACAGGAAAAAATTTAAAAAATGAGAAGTTGTTCATGAAAGATGTCATGGACTGTGGTGTTTATTTACTCTGGTGGGAAGTCAGTGAGGACATCTGAAATTGATATGTCCAGAAAAACAGTGACACATCTTATCAAAGCATTTCTGAGAGGCAGTATATTATAATAGTTGAGAGTACACCTGCCTAGATTTGAATTGTCATTATGCAACTCACTTCAAGGGATTTTCTTAATGTCCTCGTACCTCAGTTGTCCTACTGGCAAAACAGGACAACAGGAATGAAATGATTTAATAGGTGTATATTTTTAGAAAAATTTATGAAATGCAGTAATCTCTTTATGAACCTTAGCTAGACCCATATGTTAAGGGGAAACCTGGTGAGATATAGGCCCAGAAGGCAGAGAAACACAGGTAATGCATTTCTGTTTCTTGTTCCAATTATGACCTATTTAGTCATATGTAACTTTTATTTTTTTTTTCTTTTTAATTATTTTTTATTGAGTCATAACTGTGTACAATGATTCAAGCTTGGAGTACAGTGTGCGGGCTTCCCATACAATCGGAGATATTTTTATCCACCTGATTAATGTAACATTCATGATATTTTCTCATTTACTATGTG